>MDKH01033204.1:0-23815 GCA_005239495.1 Nicotiana undulata | reverse complement strand
AGAGTGATTGTGAGGATGCCTGATGGGCAATGGTTACTATAAATGATTTGGCCCGAGGGGCAGCTTTATGAAATATTTTACTGAGTTTTCAAACTATGATTTACTTCGCTTTCACACTGGTTTTACTGAGAATTTTACCGAGATATACTGATATTGCACTTGTTTCGAAGGTTTTTCTAAAAACTGATTTCGAACTTATGTATTTGATGAATGTCACGTGGTGACTTGGTGTTTTACTGGTTTGTGGAATTGTGTACATGTTCTGTGTGTTTATATTACTCAGACTGTGATTTATTTTCATTACTACTGAGTTGGCGTACTCATAAAGACTCCCTGTGCCTCTGTGCACAGATCCAGGTACTAGTTCGCAGCAGTAGCTGACGCAGTTGATAGCAGCATTTCACGGGATTTCGAGGTAGCTGTCCAGCGTCCACAGCTTCTCCATTTCCCTTCCTTATTTAGTCTTAGCATTTGATTCAGAGACATATATTATAGTTTTAGCAGAGTTAGTTTATTTATTCTTAGATGCTCATGACTATTGACTCCAGTTCTTGGGAGGTTGTTTAGGTTAATATGGGAACGCTAATACTTTATTATATTAATTATGATGTGGTTGCTTGCTTATTATTTAATTGTGAACTATTATAATTGAACAAAAGCGCAGTAAGGTGATGGTTGGCTAGCCTAGTTCCACGATAGGCGCCATCACGACCTGTTAGGATTTGGGGTCGTGACAACTTTATCACTTGTTGTTATTATCATGTGTTCACTTTGTGTTGTCCTTTATTTGCTCTAATTTCCATCGTTAGTCTCTTATCATCGTATTATTTTGTTGTCATCTATTTTTTATCTTCCCTCATCAGATTATATTAAACATTATTTAGTTTTTCTTTGTCCAGTAGATGTCTTGACCTGGACTCGTCACTACTCTATCAAGGTTAGACTTGATACTTACTAGGTACCGTTGTGGTGTACTCATGCTACGCTTATCGGCTTATGCACATTTTTGTGCAGATTCAGGTACTTCAGCTCGTGCCGGGCGCAAGTGATTGACTAGTTTTCTGAGACGTCAAGTATACCGACACTCGCAGGCCTCAGAGTCACCTTCTTCTATTTTACTGATGTATATCTTTATTCCGAACAAAGTTGTATTTAGAGATTATTAGTACATTCTCTGCAGATCTTATGACTCAGTTCCACCGGGTTCGGGAGTTATTTGACAGTTGTACTATTGGGGTTTATTTATGATAGTTTAACAGTTTTATTTGGTATTAAAGTTGTTATTCCTGCTAATTGTCAATGTATTTTAGGCTTACTTAGTCATAGAGAATAGGTGTCATCACAACATCCTAATGAGGGAAATAGAGGTTGTGACAAAAACAACTGATATCAATAACTTTTTGTGTATTTAAATTTATGCATGTCCAAATGTAGACAAATTACAGTTAGTCCCTTTCAGTATGGAATTGAAGTTTCAAGTACCTCACTTCTTCATTTATCATCATTAAATTATTCACGTTTATCCCTAGTTCTACTGTGTGTCCAAATAAGTCCTCGCCGTTAAGAAAGTAAACAAATTCGCTCACAACCCAAACAGAGTTCCACCGTGGCACTGGGTCCCTTCTCTTTAACTGTGAACTAGGTAAATTACCAACCCAAACTAAAAAGACCCGCTCCAATAACCCGATTTAGTATGTGTAAGACCACGTGGATCTCACTTTTTTCCAACGTGTAAAAGGGTTGTCGGACTCCGGTTTAGCATACCTTCTTCATGCTCTCCGGCAATCTTCATCTCCTCAACTTCTTTTTCTTCTTCTTCCTTAAATCTAGACGTCGTTGCCACCTGCTCACTGCAAAAGTTTGTCCCTTTTCCACCGAAATTGTTCCAGAATATGTCAATTGAGCGGCATGGTTTTTTCCTTCACGAGCTCACGAAATAAGGAGTTCAAGGGTGCTCTTCCCCGCAATATCTTTATTTTTCGATGTAACGACCCGGTCGGTCATTACGTAGAACCTGCATTATAATTACTTTTATTGACTTTTCATAGGTTGGTTATACTGTTCTTGATGTGTTAGAGTTGGTAGGCTCGGAATGGGAATGGTTGTAGTGAGAGTTTAGCCATTTAGTCTTTAAAAATAGTCTTATAGTTGGAAAAGTCAACTGAGAGTTGACTTATTGGTAAATGACCCCAGAATGCATATTTTATGGCTCGGATAGCTTCGTTAGGTGATTTGGGACTTAGGAGTGTGTTCAGAATAATTTTGTGATGTCCAGTTTAGAATTAGGCTTGAATTGACGAAAGTTAGTTTTTGGCGATTTCCGGTCGGTAGTGGAAAATAGGCTATCGGGGTCGGAATGGAATTCCGGAAGTTGGAACAGATTCGTAATGTCATTTTGGATATGTCTGCAAAATTTTAGGTCAATCAGAGTTGTTTTGAATAGTTTCGGCATCATTGGTGGATTTTAGAAATTTCAAAGTTCTTAGGCTTGAATCCGACGTGATTTTGGTATTTTGATGTTATTTTTGGTATTCCGAGAGTGAAACTAAGTTGAATGATGTTACGGGATACGTTGGTAGGTTTAGTTGAGGTCCCGGGGACCTCGGGGTTGATTTCGGATGGTTAACGGATAATTTCTTGTTTGGAACTTATGCTATTTTTTGGTGTTTCTACAGAGAAATTTTACCCTATGCGTTCGCGGAGGGGGGTCCGTGTTCGCATAGGGGAAGTTGGGAGATGGGGAAGTTTCTTCTGTGTGTTCGCGAAGGTGGACGTGCGAACGCGGAGGGTGAGAAGTCTGGGCATCGCGAACGCAGGAGTAGGGGTGCGTTCGCGTAGTGTATTAGCGTTGAGGGACCCCCAGGCCCATTGGTCTACGCGTTCGCGGGACCTGGGGTGCGATCGCGTTGGTGTGGCTGGTGGAAGTTGTGCGTTCGCGGAAGGTTGACCGTGTTCGTGGAGGTCAAGTCAGGTAAGTGACCGCATGTGCAACCAGGAAGGTGCGTTCGCGAAAGGCAAATTGGGGCCTGGAGAGAAAGTGCTTCGCGAACGCGAGAAGTGGGCCGCGTTCGCAATGAAGAAATAACTGGAAGTATTTAATTAAACCCTTCCGCGACCATAACCTATTTTTTCACCATTTTTGAACGGGAAGAGAGCTTTGAGGCGATTTTGCAGAGAGGAAATCATTGTTCTTCGTTGAGGTAAGGATTTTGGACCCTAAAACTCGATTATATGTGATAAGGATCAAAATATTAGTGTTAATTCATGAAAATCAGTAGAAAATGGTGGAGTTAGGTCTTGAGATTATGAGACCTTTAGGGGATGATTTGAGGGTTCAAACGAACTCCGATGTTAACGTTCTTTATATGTACGGACTCGTGAGATGATGAAGAACATTTTGGTATAAAATTTGTCGAGTTCCGAAATGCGAGCCTGGGGGTCGGGTTTTGGTTAATTTCGGGTTTTGAGTAAAAATTGGTATTTTTCAATTGGAATTCATTCCTTTAGCGTAATTTGATGATAAAAATCTGATCTTGGTAGATTTGGAGCACTCAGAAGTTGATACGAGAGGCAAACAAGTTGCAGAGTAGCTTTTTGGGCAAGTTTGAGGTAAGTAATATCTTTAAATCCTGTCCTGAGGGTATGAAACCCCAGACTTTACATTCTTTCACGGATTTGGAGTGACGCACACACTGGATGACGAGTGTGGGGGCGCGCACGAATTGGAAATTTTGAAAAATGTACCTTTTTAGGCAACTATTGAGTTGCGAAACCGCCTTTAAAGCATATGGTTATTGGTATCACTATGATTTGATATATTTGGACTGTAAGCCATGTTTAGGGCCTAATGCCGATCTATTTTAACCCCTTGGTGGCTATTTTATTAATATTCTCACTACTTTGAAACTATGATTTTACACTCAGTCTTTCTTGTGAAATTGTTGACACTCTTATTCGATAATATTACTATTTCTTGAAATGAAATACGATTTTGGGTCGAGAACCCCGTTTTGTTCATGGACCGAGTGGCATACTGAGAGTGTCTGACTGAGTGAGGTCGAGGGCCAATGTTGTGAGTATGTTAAGATATGAGAGAGGCCGAGTGTCTGAGAGTGATTTATGCCATGATGTGGCTTGTTTATAGCGCTTGGGCTGTAGGAGCCCCTCCGGAGTCTGTACACCCCCAGTGAGAGCATGTACCTACTGAGTGCGAGTGCCGAGTGATGAGTGATTGGGAGGCATGAGTGACAGTGAGGTTGCCCGCGGGGCTGATACTGAGTGATGGCGATGTGCTGAGGGAAATTGATATCGAGTGATGATTATGGCTCGAGGGGCAGTTTTATGATGATATTTTATTGAGTTTTGACTATGATTCGTTTCAATTTTCAAACTGATTTTACTGAGAGTTCTACTGAGAAATATGGAAAATATACTTGTTTCAAAGGATTTCGTGGAAACTGGTTTTCGAACTTATGTATTTGATGTATACCTTATGGAGATTTGATGTTTTACTGTTTTGCGGATTGGTGTATCTGTGTTGTGTGTTCCTTATTTCTCAGACTGTGATTTATTTTCATTACTACTGAGTTGGCGTACCTCATCATTACTCCCTGCACCTCTGTGTGCAGATCCAGGTACTGTTTCGGAGCAGTAGTCGTCCGAGTTCGTGGTCATCAGTTTCGGGATTTCGAGGTAGCTGTCCATCGTCCGCAGCTTCTCCATTTCCCTTCCTTATTTAGTATTAGTATTTTATTCCTAGACATTTATTATGACATTAGCAGGGTTGGTTATTTCTTAGATGCTCATGATCGGTTGATTCCAGTCTTGGGAGATTTGTTTAGATTGTTAGATTATTTTTGGGGCGTAAAGACTTAAAGAAATTATTTTATAGTCTGTTTGCGGCTTATTATTGATTTTTGAAATATTATAATAGAACAAATGAGTAGTTATGTGATGGTTGACTGGCCTAGTACCACGATATGCGCCATCAGGACCTGTTAGGATTTGGGATCGTGACAAGTTGGTATCATTGCTCTTGGTTACATAGGATTCAACGGTCATGAGTAGGTTCAGTAGAGTCTTACGGATCCGGTACAGAGACGTTTGTACTTATCTTCGAGAGGCTGCATAACTCTCAGGAAAAATCTCAATTTCTTGAACTCTTTCGTGCCAATCTATTAGTTCTTGAAATCTAAACTCATGTTGTTTCATTCTCTCACAGATGGTGAGGACACGCACTACCGATCAGGGTGACCAGACACCAGCCAGAACCACAAGGGGTCGGGACCGTGGTGGAGTTAGGGGACCAGCCCGCGCAACAGCGGGACAGTACCACAGGATCCCCTTTTCATTCAGAATCAGGTTCCCGCCGAGGGTGCTCTAGAGGGACAGGCTCAGGTACCGGTAGTGCCTATTGTTATTCCGGGTCTTCAGGAGACCTTGGCTCAGATATTAACGGTGTGTACCAGTTTGGCTCAGGTAGTTGCTATGTCCACTACTGCCACTGCAGCTCAGACCGGGGGAGGCATTCAGACTCCAGCTACCGGACACCTGAGCAGGCTGTACAAGGTATTCAGGCGCCGGGGGTAGTCCCAACCCAGCCGGTTGCCCTAGTTCAGGACTATGTGGTTCCAGCTATGCCCGAGGATGAGCAGCATATGCTGGAGAGGTTCAGTAGACTTCAACCTCCGACTTTCAGCGGCATAGAGGGTGAGGATGCCCAAGGTTTTCTGGATAAATGCCAGAGGATACTACGTACTACGGGTATTTTGGAGACCAGTGGAGTCTCATTTGCTACATTTAAGTTTGCGGGTGCTGCTTTCACTTGGTGGGAGGCATTTGAGAGGCGTAGGCCGGTTGGTTCAACACCACTCACCTGACATCAGTTCTCCACGATCATTTTAGAGAAGTATGTTCCTTAGTCCCATAGAGAGGAGTAGTGTAGGTAGTTTGAGCAGCTGCGCCAGGGAGAGTTGTCAGTTACTCAGTACGAGATGAGGTTTTCCGAGTTGGCTAGACATGCTTCTGAGTTAGTCCCTACTGATAGGGAGAGGATCAGGAGGTTTGTAGATGGTCTCACGTACCAGCTTCACATTTTGATGACCAGGGAGAGAGTGTCTAGAGCTACATTCGAGCAGGTTGTTGACATTGCTCGGGATATTGAGTCGGTTCGCAGGCAGGAGCGTGAGGAAAGGGAGGCTAAGAGGCCTCGGGGATCAGGTAGCTTTGGTGGTGCCCCTTCTAGAGGCCAGTTTCAGCACAACAGAGGTCGTCAATTTAAGCCTCCTCATCCAGTTTGCCCAGCTTACAGTGGTGCATCTTCTGGGCAGGGTCCTCGCAGTTCTCATCAGGGACGTTCATATTTTAGTTCCCTTCCAGCTCAGAGTTCCTCCAGAGCATCATCATATCAGGGTTTTTCTATGCATGGTCCGTCTAGTGGTTATCATGGTAGCAAGGGTTCTCTTCAGTATCCATCTCTAGCTCCAGGTGGTTGTTTTGAGTGTGTAGAGTTCGGATATGGGTAGAGACAGTGTCCTCGTCGTCATGGTAGTTCATCTCAGCAGAGGGTTCAACCCTCGACTTCAGCCCCAGTTACTTCACCAC
Organism: Nicotiana undulata; assembly: GCA_005239495.1. Lineage (NCBI taxonomy): Eukaryota > Viridiplantae > Streptophyta > Magnoliopsida > Solanales > Solanaceae > Nicotiana > Nicotiana undulata. The sequence continues at coordinate 17,212 of MDKH01033204.1, read as the reverse complement.
CTACCCAGGCAGCCAGGGGTGGTGGTCAGGCAGCTAGAGGTCGCCCTAGAGGGGGAGGTCGAGCATGTGGAGGCCAACCACGTATTTATGCACTTTTGGATAGCCCTGATGCTATGGTGTCCGATGCGGTGATTACAGGTACCATCTCAGTTTTTCACAGTGATGCTTTGGCTTTATTTGACCCTAGTTCCACATAATCTTATGTTTCGTCGTATTTTGCTCACTTTCTGAATATGCCCCATGAGTCTTTAGTTACGTATGCTCATGTTTCGACTCCAGTGGGCGATACTATTATTGTGGACCGTGTGTATCGGTCGTTTCTTATATCTATTGGGGGTTTGGAGACCCGAGTAGACTTGATGTCACCTAGTATGGTTGATTTTGATGTGATTCTGGGCATGGCTTGGTTATCCCAAAGTCATGTTATCCTTGATTGTCACGCTAAGACCGTGACCCTAGCTATGCCCGGAGTTCCGAGAGTTGAGTGGAGAGGGTCTATAGAGCACGCGCCTAGTAGAGTGATGTCTTATTTGAAGGCTCAACGTATGGTTGAGAAAGGATGTGAATCTTATCTTGCTTTTGTGAGGGATGTTAGTAGTGAGACTCCTTCTGTTGATTATGTTCCTGTGGTCCGTGATTTTTCGGACGTATTTCCTGCAGACCTGCCAGGCATGCCCCCTGACAGGGATATTGATTTTGGTCTTGACCTGGTGCCAGACACCCAGCCTATCTCTATTCCACCTTACCGCATGGCACCAACGGAGTTGAAAGAATTGAAAGAGCAGCTTCAGGAACTCTTAGATAAGGGGTTCATTCGGCCTAGTGTGTCACCTTGGGGTGCACCAGTGTTGTTTGTGAAAAAGAAAGATGGCTCCATGCACATGTGTATCGATTATAGGCAGCTAAATAAGGTTACGGTGAAGAACCAGTATCATTTGCCCTGTATTGATGACTTGTTTGATCAACTTCAGGGAGCTAGAGTGTTCTCCAAGATTGATTTGAGATCTGGGTATCATCAGTTGAAGATTCGGTATTTTGACATTCTGAAGACTACAATCATGACCAGATATGGTCATTACGAGTTTCTGGTTATGTCATTTGGGCTGACCAATGCCCCAGCCACGTTCATGCAATTGATGAACAATGTGTTTCAGCCTTACCTTGATTCATTCGTTATTATGTTCATTGATGACATCCCGGTTTATTGTCGTAGCCAGGAAGAGCATGCTCAGCATTTGAGAGTTGTGTTGCAGAGGTTGAGGGAGGAGAAGCTTTATGCAAAATTCTCCAAGTGTGAGTTTTGGCTTGGTTCAGTAGCTTTCTTGGGGCATGTGGTGTCCAATGAGGGTATTCAGGTTGATCCGAAGAAGATTGAGGCGGTGCAGAGTTGGCCTAGACCGTCCTCAGCTACGGAGATCAGGAGTTTCCTTGGTTTGGCGGGATATTACCGTCGCTTTGTGGAAGGATTCTCTTCTATTGCTTCGCCTTTGACCAGATTGACCCAGAAAGGTGTTCCATTCAGATGGTCTGATGAGTGTGAGGAGATCTTTCAGAAGCTCAAGTCAGCATTGACCACAGCTCCGGTACTAGTTTTGCCTACTGGTTCGGGTTCTTATACAGTCTATTGTGATACTTCTAGAGTTGGTTTGGGAGCGGTATTGATGCAGGATGGTAGGGTGATTACCTACGCGTCGAGACAGTTGAAGGTGCACGAGAAGAATTATCTAGTGCACGATCTTGAGTTAGCTGCCATTGTTCATGCCTTAAAGATTTGGCGCCATTATCTCTATGAAGTGCAGTGGGAGATCTTCACTGATCATCGTAGTTTGCAGTATCTGCTGAGGCAGAAGGATTTGAATTTGCGGTAGAGGAGATGGTTAGAGCTTCTCAAGGATTATGACCTTACTATTTTGTATCATCCGGGAAAGGCCAATGTAGTGGCTGATGCCTTGAGTCGCAGAGCCGAGAGTTTGGGGAGTCTAGCTTACCTTACAGCAGCAGAGCGACCTTTAGCACTTGATGTTCAGGCTTTAGCGGGTCAGTTAGTGAGATTGGATTTGTCATACCCTCCGCGGGTATTAGCTAGCATGGCTTCCCGGTCTTCTCTTTATGATCAGATTAGAGCTCGGCAATATGATGATCCGCATTTGTTAGTACTTCAGGATAGGGTCCGACGGGATGATGCCCAGGATGTGACTATTGGTGATGACAGTGTTATGAGGATGCAGGGCCGTATTTGTGTGCCCAATATGGATGGTCTTCGGGAGTTGATATTAGCAGAGGCACATAGGTCGCGGTATTCCATTCATCCGGGTGCCGTGAAGATGTATCAGGATCTGACACAGTAGTATTGGTGGAGGCGGATGAAGAGAGATATTGTGGAGTATGTAGCACAGTGTCTCCACTGCCATCAAGTTAAGTATGAGCACTAGAGACCAGGTGGATTACTTCAGAGGTTAGATATTCCGGAGTGGAAGTGGGAGCGGATCACTATGGACTTTGTAGTTGGGCTTCCACGGACTTCGAAGGGTTTTGATGCTATTTGGGTCATTGTGGATAGATTGACCCATTCCGTGCACTTCATTCATATCGGTACTACTTATACTTCAGAGCGATTAGCTGGTATTTACATCAGGGAGATTGTTTGATTGCATGGTGTTCCGGTTTCTATCATTTCTGACAGAGGTACTCAGTTCACATCCCAGTTTTGGAAGGCCGTACAGAGAGGTATGGGTACTCAAGTAGAGTTGAGCACTGCATTTCATCCTCAGACCGACGGGCAGTCGGTGCGGACTATTCAGATTTTGGAGGACATGTTACGTGCTTGTGTGATTGACTTTGGTGGTTCATGGGATCAGTTTCTTCCACTTGCGGAGTTTGCATATAATAATAGCTGCTAGTCCAGTATTCAGATGGCCCCGTATGAGGCTTTATATTGTAGGAGGTGTAGATCTCCAATTGGTTGGTTCGAGCCCGGTGAGTCTAGGCTATTGGGCACATATTTGATTCAGGATGCATTGGAGAAGGTGAAGTTGATTCAGGAGCGACTTCGCACGACGCAATCTAGGCTGAAGAGTTATGCGGACCGGAAGGTCTGGGATGTGTCTTTTATGGAAGGGGATAAGTATTGCTGAAGGTATCACCCATGAAGGGTGTTATGAGGTTCGGAAAGAGGGTAAAGTTTAGTCCTCGGTTTATTGGTCCTTTTGAGGTACTTGAGAAGGTTAGAGAGGTGGCTTATAGACTTGCCTTACCACCCAGCTTGTCGAGTGTCCATCCAGTATTTCATGTGTCGATGCTCCAGAAGTATGTTGGCGACCCGTCTCAGGTCTTAGACTTCAACACAGTTCAACTCGAGGGTGATATGTCATATGAGGTAGAGCCAGTAACAATTTTGGATCGTCAGATCAGAAAGTTGAGGTCTAAGGATATAGCGTCAGTGAAAGTACAGTGGAGAGGTCATCCAGTGGAGAAGGCTACTTGGGAGACCGAGTGGGAGATACAGAGCAAATATCCTCGCTTGTTTGAGACTCCAGGTATGTTTCTAGACCCGTTCGAGGACGAACGTTTGTTTAAGAGGGGGAGAATGTAACGACCCAGTCGGTCGTTACGTAGAACCTGCATTATAATTACTATTATTGACTTGTCATAGGTTGTTTATACTGTTCTTGATGTGTTAGAGTTGGCAGGCTCGGAATCGAAATGGTTATAGTGAGAGTTTAGCCATTTAGTCTTTAAAAATAGCCTTATAGTTGGAAAAGTCAACTAAGAGTTGACTTATTGGTAAACAACCTCGGAATGCGTATTTTATGGCTCGGATAGCTTCGTTAGGTGATTTGGGACTTAGGAGTGTGTTCAGAATAATTTTGTGATGTCCGGTGTAGAATTAGGCTTGAATTGGCGAAAGTTAGTTTTTGGCGATTTCCGGTCGGCAGTGGAAAATAGGCTATCAAGGTCGGAATGGAATTCTGGAAGTTAGAACAGATTCGTAATGTCATTTTGGATATGTCTGCAAAATTTCAGGTCAATCGGAGTTGTTTTGGATAGTTTCGGCATCATTGGTGGATTTTAGAAATTTCAAAGTTCTTAGGCTTGAATCCGGCGTGATTTTGGTGTTTTGATGTTATTTTTGGTATTTTGAGAGTGCAACTAAGTTTGAATGATGTTACGGGATACGTTGGTAAGTTTGGTTGAGGTCCCGGGGGCCTCGGGGTTGATTTTGGATGGTTAATGGATCATTTCTTGTTTGGAAATTATGTTGTTTTCTGGTGTTTCTACAAAGAAATTTTACCCTATGCGTTCGCGGAGGGGGGTCCGCGTTCGCATAGGGGAATTTGGGAGTTGGGGCAGTTTCTTCTGTGCGTTCGCGAAGGTGGAGGTGCGAACGCGGAGGGTGAGAAGTCTGGGCATGGCGAACACAGGAGTAGGGGTGCGTTCGCGTAGTTTATTAGCGTTGAGGGACCCCCAGGCCCATTGGTCTATGCGTTCGCGGGGCCTGGGGTGCGATCGCGTTGGTGTGGCTAGTGGAAGCTGTGCGTTCGCGGAAGGTTGACCGCGTTCGCGAAGGTCAAGTCAGGTAAGTGACCGCATTTGCAACCAGGAAGGTGCGTTCGCGAAAGGCAAAATGGGGCCTGGAGAGAAAGTGCTTCGCGAACGCGAGAAGTGGGTCGCGTTCGCAATGAAGAAATAACTGGAAGTATTTAATTAAACCCTTCCGCGACCATAACCTATTTTTTCACCATTTTTGAACGGGAAGAGAGCTTTGAGGCGATTTTGCAGAGAGGAAATCATTGTTCTTCGTTGAGGTAAGGATTTTGGACCCTAAAACTCGATTATATGTGATAAGGATCAAAATATTAGTGTTAATTCATGAAAATCAGTAGAAAATGGTGGAGTTAGGTCTTGAGATTATGAGACCTTTAGGGGATGATTTGAGGGTTCAAACGAACTCCGATGTTAACGTTCTTTATATGTACGGACTCGTGAGATGATGAAGAACATTTTGGTATAAAATTGTCGAGTTCCGAAATGCGGGCCTGGGGGTCGGGTTTTGGCTAATTTCGGGTTTTGAGTAAAAATTGGTATTTTTCAATTGGAATTCATTTCTTTAGCGTAATTTGATGATAAAAATCTGATCTTGGTAGATTTGGAGCACTCGGAAGTTGATACGAGAGGCAAGCGGGTTGCAGAGTAGTTTTTCGGGCTAGTTTGAGGTAAGTAATGTCTTTAAATCCTGTCCTGAGGGTATGAAACCCCGGACTTTACACCCTTTTACGGATTTGGAGTTACGCACACACTGGATGACGAGTGTGGGGCGTGCACGAATTGAAAATTTGGAAAATTGTACCTTTTTAAGCAACTATTAAGTTGCGAAACAGCCTTTATAGCATATGGTTATTAGTATTACTATGATTTGATACATTTGGGCTGTAAGCCATGTTTGGGGCCTAGTGCCGATCTGTTTTAACCCCTTGGTGGCTATTTTATTGATATTCTCACTACTTTGAAACTATGATTTTACACTCAGTCTTTCTTGTGAAATTGTTGACACTCTTATTCGATAATATTACTATTTCTTGAAATGAAATACGATTTTTGGTCGAGAACCCCGTTTTGTTCATGGCCCGAGTGGCATGCTGAGAGTGTCTGACTGAGTGAGGCCGAGGGCCAATGTTGTGAGGATGTTATGATATGAGAAAGGCCGAGTGCGTGAGAGTGATTTATGCCATGATGTGGCTTGTTTATAGCGCTTGGGCTGTAGGAGCCCCTCTGGAGTCTGTACACACCCCCAGTGAGCGCAGGTGCCTACTGAGTGCGAGTGCCGAGTGATGAGTGATTGGGAGGCATGAGTGACAGTGAGGTTGCCCGCGGGGCTGATACTGAGTGATGGTGAGGTGCTGAGAGAATTTGATACTGAGTGATGATTATGGCCCGAGGGGCAGTTTTATGAATGTTATTTTATTGAGTTTTGACTATGATTCACTTCATTTTTTAAATTGATTTTACTGAGAGTTTTACTGAGAAATATATTTAAAATATTCTTGTTTCAAAGGATTTCATGGAAACTGGTTTTCGAACTTATGTATTTGATGTATACCTTACGGAGACTTGATGTTTTACTGTTTTGCGGATTGGTGTATCTGTGCTGTGTGTTTCTTATTTCTCAGACTGTGATTTATTTTCATTACTACTGAGTTGGCGTACCTCATCATTACTCCCTGCACCTCTGTGTGCAGATCCAGGTACTGGTTCGGAGCAGTAGTCGTCCGAGTTCGTGGTCATCAGTTTCGGGATTTCGAGGTAGCTGTCCATCGTCCGCAACTTCTCCATTTCCCTTCCTTATTTAGTATTAGTATTTTATTCCTAGAAATTTATTATGACATTCGCAGAGTTAGTTAATTCTTAGATGCTCGTGATCGGTTAACTCCAATCTTGGGAGATTTGTTTAGACTGTTAGATTATTATTGGGGCGTAAAGACTTGAAGAAATTATTTTATAGTCTGTTTGCTGCTTATTATTGATTTTTGAAATATTATAATAGAACAAATGAGTAGTTATGTGATGGTTGGCTAGCCTAGTACCATGATAGACACCATCACGACCTGTTAGGATTTGGGGTCGTGACATTCGAATTCTAGTGATATAAAAAGTTTACTTTCTGAGACAACCATGTTGGGATTGATATCGATTAGAGTATTTTGGCTTCAAATCAGTCAACGCCAGCTACAAAACAGAGCCTTGTTCCTCACCTTATCTTTTTCTTCCACAAAACCCATTCTTTTATTCCAATAAACATAGCCTTATCTTCCTCCTCTTTTTATTCAATAAAACCCACATACGTTACTCAATTTTGTGTTTCTCAGTGGTGTATAACCTTAAACATAATGTGGCAAAATCTACAATTCCATGACTCTTTGCAGTAGTTTGTTTTGATCATAGAAGAAGAAATAATTTTAGAAAAAATGCAAGATTTATGTCTTACTTTAGTAAATAAATTAAATAAATGTTTCTTGGGTAGTTGGGTCAGATAATTGGAACGAGTCTTTTTAATTTGGGTTGGAAATTTACCTAGTTGGCAGTTAAAGAGAAGGGTCCCGATGCTATAGTGGAACTCTTTTAGGGTTGAAGACAAATTTGTTTACTTTATTAACGGTAAGGACGTATTTGGACACATAATAGAATTAGCGATAAACATGGATAATTTACGAAAGTAAATGGACACATATGACCTTTTCCCTTGAATTTACACTGCATGTACTTAGTATCCAAGCACAATACGCAGTTTACCCAAAAACTTGGAACCTAATCCGTGTGACACATCTATAGATCATGGGCAATCATTTACACGTTTCAATAAATTTTGTAGAACGCCATGGAATTTGAAATGAGACTTGAATCTGAAGTGATTTACATATGAGAAATCTAGTTATGCGCTTATACCCTTACAACAAAGATATGATCAAATTAATTGTACAAAAATATACCTATGTTCGGGTAAAATCAGGGATAAAGTTACCCCTGATTTTTCAATGAAGAAATGAGGGACAACGTGATTCGACACTGGCCCGGCTAGGCCTAGGGCGCCCACAGATCGGAGCCCGAGGGATGAATTATACGTTGGGAACGGGGCATGGCCAAACATGGGAAATGTCATGACCCAATTTTTCCGCCGTTGGGTATCGTGACGCCACCTAGTCTTAGGGACTAGGTAAGCCTAACCTTTAATGAACAACAACAACAATTAAAAGAAAAATCTAATAGTTTCAGTATGGAAACCTTTACAAAATTTTAAAATTTCCTAAAACCGGTAGTACAAGTCATAAGCTCTACAGAGTAAACTACACTTCTAAGTACAACTGTCTGGAAATGAATAAAATAGTTGAAGCAAGGTAAGAAGGTGACTCCAAAGCTTGCGAACGCGGCAACAGGTTTACCTTGAGTCTCCGCTGCAATAAATCGCACAACTACTAACGATCAATACCTGGATCTGCACAAAAATATACAGAAGTATAGAATGAGCACACCACAACAGTGCCCAGTAAGTATCAAGACTAACCTCGGTGAAGTAGTGACGAGGACTAGTCAGGACACCCAGTGGTCTAATAAAATCAACAGACATAATATAGGAATGAGAGAATGTAACATCTATCAAAAGACTACACAACATAACTAAGTAAAATGTGGAAGGAAATACAACAAATAACAACAAAACATCACAATAATATACAAAGAATGGACGAGAACAACCCGAAAGCCGGAAATCACTTTACGGTAAGAACATGCAATAGCTCAGAACTACAACAGTTTCCACGTCAGGCCATAGCCAACAACCCCAATCGTTTTTGGAAAATTCTTCGAGTGTAAACCTTCACCCGTAAATTTATATTGAAAGCCTTTAAATATAATCATTTCAATAAAAAAAAATTCTTTGAAATATATTTTCTCCGAATACCTATATATATATATTTTAGAAAGAAAATCTTTCAACATAATTCCTTCGAAACAAATGCTTTCAAGTATACTTTTCAAAATAATGCCTTTCAAACATAGTTTTCTGCAAGATAAATGCTTTTCAAATATACCTTTGAAATAATAGTCTATCAGACATAGTTTTCTTCAAGGCAAATACTTTTTCAGCTATACTTTTCAATAAATATCTTTCGATCATAATCTCTTCAAGATAAATCCACCGGAACTCCGTCCGTAACTCAGAATTTGCCATGCAGTATAGGGGGGATCTCCCAGAATACGTCCGTAGTCCCAAAATAAATATGCAGTACAAAGGGATCTCCCGGAATACGTCTGTAGTCCCAAAATAATATGACGTGCTGGGGGATCTCCCGGAATACGTCTATAGTCCCAAAATAAATATGCAGTACAAGGGGATCACCCGATATACGTCTATAGTCCCAATATAAATATGCAATGCAATCACAGAGGTAACAACCACAACACGACTGAAACATCGTACATTACCACAACAATCACAAGACAACAAAAGATAGAAATGCTATGTACGACGAGCAAATCAATACAAGAACTTAAAGCACCAGCACGGTAGAACTCATTCATAAGGAATAACCACTGGAAGAAAATAATAAGCGTAAGAACACAACTTAACCAGGGAGAACACGACGTAACAACGAATTCAAAATATACAAGTCCACAGTAGGATGTCATCACAAGTCAAGAGATTTCCAAATACAAACTAGTCGACTAAGGTGTAGATCATCTAGATTCCTATTTAAGGTTGAATGATTATGAGAGATTTTCCACAATCCGATTAAGGTAAGCAGCTACAGATAACCCTAATTCCAATTTTTGTTGAACAACTATAAGGTGAGACATCACTACTCTTAGCTAAATAGGCAGTTATGAAGAAAATATAGCATGATGATAAGAGAGGTAAATTCTTCAAGTAAGTTAATTAAGACCAAATAGGCAACAAAAGAAAATCTAGAAGCAAGTAATTCTAATTTAAGCATTAAGAGATGAAACTAGCAATTAGGAACTAAGTCATAAACGTTACAACTTCATTTACGGGGAAATATAATGACCTACGAACTCTAGAAGGCCAAATTCATACAAACAAGCCTGAGTACGCACTCGTCACCTCGCGTACCCGGGCTACAATCAACATAGAAGACTCAAATCCTAAGGGGTAGTTCCCCCCACATAAGGTTAGGCAAGATACTTACCTCGAAGACGGCAACATGCTACTCTAAAATGGACTTCTTAGACGAAAAGACCTCCGGACGGCTCAAATCCAACTATAACAACTCCAAAACACACATAAATCGTATAACGAACTATTCAGAATAATAAAGTTTCAATCTTTACAAAAATATAAAAATCGACCCAAAAGTCGACCTCCGGGCCCGCACCTCGGAACTCGTCAAATTTTATAAAAATACCCATTCCGATACGAGTTCAACCATACAAATTTATCAAATTCCGATACCATTTGGTCCCTCAAATCATGATTTTTCATTTTAGAAATTTTCTTTCAAAACCCACATTTTCCCTAACTAAAAACACAATTTAAATGATAACAACATGGACTAATTCATGGAATATATTTAATTCTAGTTGAAGAACACTTACCCATTCAATTTGTGTGAAAAAACCTCAAAGAATCGCCAAACCGAGCTCTAGAAGTCAAAATGTGATAAAATGGTGAAACCCTCGATTTTGAAGATTTATAATCTGCCTAGGTATTTAATGAATCGTGATCGCGGAATATCTCTTGCGATCGCGAAGAGGAAAAGGGAAGGTTGCCTGGGTTGTACTTCGCGAACACGAAGATATGCACACGAACGCGGAAGGGAAAAAGGTGGAGCCTACGCGAACGCGTAGGGAAACTTTTGAACGCGAAGAGTAATGAGTACAAGTGCCTAAGGCATGATTTCTACTACGCGATCACGGAACAGAGGATGCGAACGCGATGAGAAAATGTATGGAGTTACACGATCGCGAGGGCCTTTACGCGAACGCGAAGAAAGAATTTGAGGAGACCAGCAGAGACACATCGCGATCGCGAAAGAAGCAGTGCGATCGCGATGAAGCACTTCAGACACCCGAAGACAACAGTTCAAAATTGGAAGAAAATGGCACGTAACTCAACCGAAACACACCCGAGGCCTAAGTACGCAAACAAGTCATATAACCTAACACGGACTCGCTCAAGGTCTCACATCACATAAAACAACGCCTAAATGATGAATCAACCATAAATTGAACTTAGGAATTTTCAAATCTTCAAATCTCTAAACTCGTGCCGAAACCTATCAATTCAACCCAGAATGTCGTGAAATTTTGCAGACAAGTCCCAATTAACATCTTGGAGTTTTTCCAACTCTCGGAATCGCATTCGGACCCCGATATCCCAAAAAGTCAATTGTGGTCAAACTTCACCATTTTCCAACTTTCGCCGAATTACCTCAAATTACTCTACGGACCTCCAAAACCAATTCCGGACGTGCGGATAAGTCCAAAATCATCATACGAAGCTGTTTACATCACCCAAAACTCATTCCGAGACCGTTTACACAAAAGTCAAACTTTCGGTCAATTTCCATCACTTAAGCTTCCAAAACTGAAATATTTCCTTCCAATTTGACTCCGGATTATCCGGTAACTGAATCCAACCACACACGCTGGTCGATTTACCTAATGTGAAGTTGTTCATGACCTTACGCCACCGAACAGAGCTTAAATTCTCAAAATGACCAGTCGGGTCGTTACAGGAAGAATCTAGCTCGGACATCGAGGTAAAAGGGAAGACGATTAAAGAGGACAAACGAGTAGCCGATATATCCACCGTCAATCGGATATTGCGGCACGAGTCTCGCCCGATATTAACTACAGATCGTGCTTTACTAGGAAAAAAGGAAGAAAAAGATTTTTACCTTATTAGACTTGTACTAGGGTTGAAACTTTTCTATTATATAAGTGGGAGAACCTTTTTATTTTTTGGGTCATTGTTGGCACGCATATCAAAGAAATAAAGTTTACTTTTGTCTTTTAGCAACTATTCAAGTGTTCTTCAGCTATTTTCTCACTTAATTAAAATTGAGCGCCCTCTCGAGGGATCGATTAGAACCAGTTTCTAGCATTCGAACCTAATGTCAGGCGTAGTTATTTCACCACATTTGGTTCGATTGTTTTTCTTTCTTTTCTTTCGACTATTTGTTATTTCTTTGATCATTCGTGTTAAATTAAATCATATATCCTTTAAACCACGTATAAATTTAATTGTTACTCATTTTAAGGGTAAACAGTTTGGCACCCACCGTGGGGCTAATCATAATAGTGGCGCTCACTTGAATTTTGACGCCGAGTCAGGCCACCACGGTGAACATAATAATGTGGTACCAAGCAACGCCGTGCCCCCTGTAGACTCTAATGGCGTTCCAATCGCTGACCTAGTCGATGCGAATTCACAAGTTTCTACTCCAATTTAAGGCGATAACACAAGAATAAAAAGTACGGATGTGTGTTCATAATGTACATGTGACTATGTATAAATAAAGTATGTCAATGGTCTCAAGATTAGTTCATCATGCTCAAAACTAAGGTATCATTGACCTAGACAACATATCTAGCACGCCTTATTGCGCTCACATAGTCATTCACTCTCGTAACTTATAGAACACGTAGATCACACATGCAAACATCACATAAAGTAATCTAGGATATACCCCGAGCGTGAATAGCCATAGCATAAGCATATAAACTCGTCACCTTGCATATACATCACACCCACATATAGAAAACAATATTATTTATTAGAAAAAACTCCCTCAACCAAAGCTAGACAGGACACTTACATCATTCGGCTAGTCTTCAACCTCAAATCACGTCAGAATCACATTCTAGCCCTCCGATCATGCAAATCAAAGCCAAATACCATATGCGGAAGTCAAACAATGCAACATAAAGTGACCCCAATCCATAAAGCTTTGATCTTTGAAGAATTTCCAAAAAGTCAACAAAAGTCAACCTGGCCCACATGCCCAAAATATAAAACTGTCACGACCCCAAATCCTAACAGGCCGTGATGGCGCCTATCGTGGAACTAGGCTAGCCAACCATAACTTTACTACGCATTTGTTCAATTACAAGAGTTCACAATTTAATAATAAGCATGCAACCATAACATAAATAATGAAATTAATATCAACGTCCCAATAATTGTCTAACCAACCTCCCAAGAACTGGAGTCAATAGTCATGAGCATCTATGAATAAATAAATCTAACTCTGCTAAAACTATAATATATATATCTGATTCAAATACTAAAACTAAATAAGGAAGGGAAATGGAAAAGCTGTGGACGCTGGACAACTACCTCGAAATCCCGTGAACTGCTGCTAACGAACAAGGCAGCTACTGCTCCAAACCGGTACCTGAATCTGTGCACAGAGGCACAGGGAGTCTTTATAAGTACGCCAACTCAGTAGTAATGAAAATAAATCATAGTCTAAGAAATATAAAGCACACAGTACAGATACACCAATTCACAAAACCAGTAAAACACCAAGTCACCAGGTAGTATTCATCAAATATATGAGTTCAAAAATCAGTTTCCAGAAATCCTTTGAACCAAGTGTAATATCAGAATATCTCAGAAAAATTCACAGTAAAAACCAGTTTGAAAACGAAGTAAATCATAGTTTGAAAACTCAGTAAAAATCTTCATAAAACTGCCCCTCGGGCCATAATCATTTCTCGTAACAATATCTTTCAGTATTTGCCCATCAGGCAACCTCACAATCACTCTGCCCATCAGGCAACCTCACAATCACTCTGCCCATCAAGCAACCTCACAATCACTCAGCATAAGCTCCGCGGGCATCACTCATTAGGTACCTGCGCTCACTGGGGGTGTGTACAGACTCCGGAGGGGCTCCTACAGCCCAAGCGCTATAATAAGCCACAACATGGGATAAATCACACACAATGTAAGCCCGCAGCCTCACTCATATCATATCACCTCACAATATAGGCCAGCAGCCTCACTCAGTTAGACACTCTCAATTTGCCCTTCAGGCCATAATATATCGGGTTCTCGACCCAAAAACAATGTTTCATTTTCAAGAAGTAGTATCAAAATACTCTGAGTGTCAAAACAATTTCACAGAAAAGACTGAGTGAAAAATCATAACATATCAGTGAGGAAAATAGTAAAAACAGCCTCCAAGGGGTAAACAATTCGGCACTAGGCCCCAAACATGGCTTGCAGCCCAAAACACATCAAATATATTGAAATACTATTAAACATATGCTTAAAAATCAGTTTCGCAACTCAATAGTTGCCTAAATAGAGAATATATTTCGAAAGTTCCAACCTTTGTATTCCAAAACCCGTGAAAGGGTGCATTAGCCGGGGTTTCATACCCTCATGACAGGATTTAAAGACATTACTTACCTCAAAACTAGCCCAGAAACTATTCCGCAATGCGCTTGCCTTTCGAATCAACTTCCGAAGGATCCAAATCTACCAAGTTCAGATTTTTATCATCAATATGTGCTTAAGGAATAAATTCCAATTGAAAAATACCAATTTTAGCTCAAAAATCCGAAATTGGTCAAAACCCGACCCTTGTGCCCGCGTCCTGAAACTCAGAATTTTTTATACAAAAGTGTTCTTTGTTCTCTCACGAGTCCGTACATATAAAGAACACCAAAATCGGAGTTCGTTTGACCCCTCAAATCGACCCTTTAAGGTCTCATAATCTCAAGCCCTAAAACCCAATTTTCTACCGGTTTTCCATAAATTTACACTGGTTTTATGTTTTATAATCATCCATAATCGAGTTTTAATGATCAAAATACTTACCTATATGAAGAACAAGGATTTCCCTCTTCAAAATCGTCCCCAAAAACTCTTTGTCCGTACAAAAATGGTGTAAAAAGGGTTTAGGTCGCGGAAGGGTTTATTTAAATATTCCCAGGTAAATCCTTCATCGCGAACGCGGTACCTCGCCGCGAACGCATAGAACAAAACTCCAGCTCCCCCATTTACTCTTCGCGAATGCGGTACACCACCGCGAACGCATAGAACAAAATTCCAGGTTCCTATTTACTCTTTTCAAATAGCCTCTAGTAGAATAGTCATAACATTTTGCACAAAACTCCAAATGACAAATGGTTTACATTTCTAGAAACGACACACAAAGGGCTACAATTTTCATCTTTACATCATCGCAAAATTCCTAATAGAATGTGAGATATGAGCCTCCGAAGTCAGACCTGCGCAGCATATATTTTTCTTCTTCGCGAACGCGAGGCACTGTTCGCGAATGCGAAGAGCAAAGTCCCTGATGCCAAATTCTTCTTCGCGAACGCGAAGAACAACACCAGACACCAGCAACAACCATCTCAAAACAACCCGAAATGATCCGAAACCACCTCGAAACACACCCGAGACCCCCGGGATCCCGTCCAATCACACGACTTAGTCCCATAACAGCCCACAGACTTGCTCGTGGTCTCAAATCACATCAAGCAACGCCAAAACCACGAATCGTACTCCAATCCAAACTTTATGAACTTTGAAATTTTAAACTTCTACATTCGATGCCGAAACCTATCAAATCACGTCTGATTGACCCCAAATTTTGCACACAAGTCATATTCGACATTACAGACTTGCTCCAACTTCCGGAATCGCAGTCCGACCCCGATATCAAAATTTCCACTTCCGGTCGGATTCTTCAAAGCTTTCAAATTTCTATCTTTAGCCAAATGACTTCAAAATAACCTACGGACATCCGAATTCACTTTCGATAGCTCTCCCAACTCCAGAATCACCATACGGAGCTATTCCCAAACTCGGAATCCCAAACCGACATCTATAACACTGAAATGCCTTCAAGCCAAACTTAGAAAATTCCTTCAAAAATAATATACACCGAAATGCTCACGGGTTATCCAAAACCCGATCCGGACATATGCCCAAGTTCGAAATCATCATACGAACCTGCTGGAACCTTCCGATCCTGATTCCGAGGTCGTTTACTCCAAATTCCAGTCTTAGTCAATTTCTTCAACTTAAGGCTTCCGAAATGAGAATTTTCTTTCCAATTTGACTCCGAACTTCCTGAATCTCAACTCCGACCATACGCACAAGTCATAATACCTGAAATGAAGCTATTCATGACTTCCAACCGCTGAACGACGCGCTAGAGCTCAAAACGACCGGTCGGGTCGTTACATTCTCCCCCACTTAAACAGACGTTCGTCCTCGAACGTGCCAAGAACTGTTCCAAACACCACCAAAATTGCTGTGTAACCTACCATGCACATATTCGGAGGTGATTCCATGTCACCTTACCCCATATAGGTCTAATAGCACAACATAGTTGAAATTTTGAAGTCCGATCCTGACCTTTAAACCTTAGAACTAAATTTCCACTTCTGGAATGATTTACAAGTTCTAATCCCACAACTATAAGCCGAAATAGTCTGAACACGCTGTATCAAGCCATATCCGCAACACAAGATGAAGTCACATAATATACCGCATGACTCAACACTTATAGCGATGACTCCTAATCCCAATCGCTGCTCATAACAACCCAACACCGTCAAATAATCTTTTATCAAACAAAGCCTTGTTTTAACACCTTCATATGGTGCCGATGATGAAAGAAACACGTAGAAACCAGCAACCATTCGCCCGCTCAGCATCAATACCATCCATAGCCATACTTGTGCAACTCGTGCACTCAATAACAACATCCTAAGAGCTCAATTCATAAAACAGAGAAGACTCACATGAGAGGACTATCCTGTCATTTCTCTTGCCATTACCACATCATGCTAAAATCCAGATACAAATCGTGAAACCATATCGCACAAATCCGACACCAAGGATCATACCTCTACCTAACTGAGCTGCAAAGCGTGATCCCATCCAACCGCTGGACCACATGACATACTCCAAGCCACCTTGCTCAAAATCAATAACCATGTGAAATTAGACATCAATTACTCAAAGTGCATTGCCATAACCACGGGAAAATCGGACGATACCATGCCACCTGAACCAGAAAGAACATAACCAATACGTCTCAATCCTGCAACACCCATACTGGCCTACCAATAACTCTAAGTCAACTCTGGTCACCCACAACAGGTAGATACCTCTCCGAACGTTCATAACGACTAAATCATGACATATACTAACACCTGACTAGCTTTGCTCGCATCCTCGTAGTTCACAACTACAATGTTCATGAAAACTCCCCGTCTCAAAATCCATGAGGCGCACCAATTGCCATATCTGATCCCAATTCCACCACTCAAACATATAACACGTCTCTAATACTCAATCATTCCACGGGGATACTCCTATAATTCTTTTGTGCCACCAACAAACTTGAATCAGCAGTCGATCCAACAAGAGAGCGCCGTAACACCAATGATGCACCCTTACTCAAACACATTGCCTTAAGAAAATTGTCCTTTATGAATGTATACTCTCATCCAGCCACCCAATAGTGGTATCCTTTACCTAATCATCTGAAACTGCCAGTTCTGACCTTCCTTCCAAAACTGAACTGTGACCTCACATACGCCACTCTCCACTATACACAAAATATTGCATACACCATGCATCCTATGATAAATATGATATCATGCACCCTTCCTAGCCACAAACAACTACGTACCCAACTAGCCAAGAACTTTCCATTTATCCCATTTA
>ML265725.1:0-89574 GCA_005239495.1 Nicotiana undulata | reverse complement strand
AGGCAGTGTTGGTGGTACTAGAGGTACTTGTGGTAATCCTTTTGCAAATTCTCGCAAAGCCTGCCCCAAGTATTCAGCAATCATTTTCCTTATTTGATCTGGTTCCACTGGTTGTTCATTATTGTTACGATTGTCAGCTCTTTCAGGAGATGGTTCTCTCGAAGCTCGTGGAGTTCCTCGAGGAGGAGTTGAAACTGGGGTTTCATTTCTTTGCTGGTTGTTATCATCATTATTGTTGACGTTGTTGTTGTTGGAATTCGACATGATTTTAAGAATATCGATTGGTAGCGAAAACAATGATTATCAGTTTCCCGGTAACGGAACCAATTTGATTAACCAAAGAATAAGATCCTTTGACTAAAGCTTAATTTAAGATAAACTCGGGTTACTGATAATCGAATTAGTAAAATAAAGAATAAAGTAGTAATAATTTCGAGAGCAATATCCAAAGAATAAAATAGCTTAGTCTCCGAGAATTCAGATGTCCCTGTTTGTTATATTTTTATCCCTTTTATAGGGATATTCTCCTAGTACAACGTTTGGATTTCTGCCATGATAGCCTATTTAATGACTAATTATTACATTAATGAGGCATTACAATGGTGAATCGTAACTGTTATTTTAGGAGTTACATAACGTACAAGACATTGATTGCTGATCTTCGAATCTGCCCATTATTGCATCCGGATTCGTTGTGACTGTGTCTCTTCTTCTTTGATGATCTTTCCGCAACTAATTCTTTGTATTGACCGTACCTCTTTTATCCTGTGTCTCTTTGTATTCCCACGTCCACGTGTGATGTTTTATTTGGTCTGCATGGCTGGCTGAGTCATCCAGAATTTGTACACATATGAGGCTATTTGCTTTTACCAATACAAGTCCGCAATGAAGGACTGATACCCAACTGACCTCTCTGAATCTATGCACCGCGGCCGCGGTGAAGTAGGATCAGATAACCTGCTTTCTGAAGATTAAGGACCGCGGACCGCGAAAACATGACCGCGACCCGCGCTCATCGAATGATGATTATATAAATTGACCACCGCGGTCCGCGAAGAAAGGACCGCGGACCGCGCTCAGAGCTATCGCTAGGGTGTCAAATTTTTAACACATTTTCACGTTTAAATGCCCATTTAGTTAAAACCCTACGTGTTCAATTAGTGAAACTAGATGCAAAGGGTCTAAAATGAGCAAAATGAATTAATCCTACTTTGATTAAAGGCCTAGAAAAGAAAAATCACGAAAAAGAAAAGAAAATCTACCAAATAATGAAGAAAATAATAAAATTAAGAAGTTAATTAATCACAATTACACTTACTAGATGTTTGGATGAAGAGTTGATGAATGAAAATGCAACTTGGAAGTAATAGGCTTGAAACACAATGAAAATAAGCTTTGAGGAGTGAGAGTGCGTAACGTGTGAAATGAAACCCTAAGGGTCTATTTATAGAGGGGGTTGGGGTCCACTTTACTTACCCACCGCGGACCGCGAAAAATAGACCACGATCCGCGGTCATGTGATGTTCAAGAGCTGTAGGAAAACAGTCACCATGGACCGCGAAGAATCGACTGCGGTCCGCGAAGACAACTTCAGAGAGACAGGTGATGTTTCTAGGGCTCTGCGGACCGCGAAAAAGGGACCGCAGCCGCGGAGCAATCTTCAGAGAACTTGTTTGTGAAGGAGAGAGCTCCGCGGACCGCGAAAGAGGGATGGCGGCCGCGAAGCCAACTTCAGAGAGCAGCTTTTTCCCGCACTTAGCTTATTTCCTGTGTCAAAATAATCCTACAATATCCAAAAACCAGTTAGTGCAAAAATGAGTCTTATACTACCAAGAAAATCAAAGAAAAACAAAAACAAAGACACATGGGTTGCCTCCCTAGAAACGCCTGATTTAACATCGCGGCACGACGCATGTTACCAAGATCATGTAAGATGAAGAAGTGCCACCACGTGGATGTCATCAATCTTGCCAAGGTAGTGCTTTACCCAGTGTCCATTGACTCTGAAAATTTCTCCACTTTTTTTTTTGAGATCAAGAGCACCAAATGAAGTCACAAACACCACTTCGAAAGGCCCGCCCCATTTTGACTTCAGTTTTCCCGGGAATAGCCTCAACCGAGAATTGAACAATAGAACCAAGTCACCAACTTTGAACTCCTTTCCCCGAGCATACTTGTCATGAAGGTGCTTCATTTTTTCCTTGTACAAGGACGAACTGGAGTAAGCATGGAATTTGAATTCGTCGAGTTCATTAAGTTGCTCCACACGAAGGTTGGCTGCCACATCCCATTCAAGGTTCAACTTTTTCAAGGCCAACATAGCCTTGTGCTTTAACTCCACCAGAAGGTGGCAAGCTTTTCCAAACACCAACCGGTACGGAGACATACCAATTGGGGTCTTGTAAGCGGTCCTATAAGCCCATAGAGCATCATCCAACTTCTTTGCCCAATCAGTCCTATTAGCATTGACCGTCTTTGACAATATACTCTTTATTTCCCTGTTGGAGACTTCCACTTGGCCACTTGCCTGAGGATGGTAGGGGGTGGTAACTTTTTGATTGACACCATACTTGGAAAGCAAGGTGTCAAAGGCTTTGTTGCAGAAATGCGACCGCCCATCACTAATGATAGCACGAGGCATGCCAAACCTTGTAAAGATGTTCTTCTTGAGGAAAGCAATAACACTCCTGGCCTCATTGTTGGGTAAATCCACGACTTCAACCCATTTAGAAACATAATCCACCGCCACTAGAATGTACGTTTTCCCACAAGAGCTCACAAATGGGCCCATGAAATCGATACCCCACACATCAAAAATATCAACTTCTAGAATAGAATTGAGAGGCATCTCATCTTTCTTTGAAATTCCCCCGGTCCTTTGACACTCATCACATCTTTTGACTAGGTCACCGGCATCTTTGTACAATGTGGGCCAAAAGAAACCACAGCTCAGCACCTTTAAAGCAGTCCTTGACCCTCCATGATGACCACCATACGGTGAGGAGTGGCAAGACTCAAGAATAGCCCTTTGTTCTTCCCCCGGTACACATCTTCGGATGACACCATCAGTGCAAATCTTGAATAAATATGGCTCATCCCAATAGAAGTCCATGCTATCCCTCCTAATCTTCTTCCTTTGGTTAGAAGAGAGCTCACAAGGAACGACACCGGTGACAAGATAGTTGGCGATGTCGGCAAACCATGGCATTTCTTGCATTGACACCGAAAGGAGTTGCTCATCGGGGAAACTGTCATTGATCTCAAGCCCATCACAAGGTCGACCTTGCTCTTCCAATCGAGAAAGATGGTCGACCACTTGATGTTCGCTCCCTTTTCTATCGACAATTTCCAAGTCAATCTCTTGAAGCAACAATACCCAACGCATGAGTCTCACTTTGGAATCCTTTTTTGTCATGAGATATCGGAGTGCCGCATGGTCAATGTGAACTATGACCTTGGCACCCATCAAGTAAGGACGAAATTTCTCCATAGCAAAGACTATTGCCAAAACTCCTTCTCTGTGACCGTATAATTCATTTGGGCCGAATTTATCGTCTTGCTAGCATAGTAGATAGGGTGAAAAATCTTGTTCACCCTCTGGCCAAGCACAACACCCACAGCTACATCGCTCGAATCACACATAAGCTCGAAAGGGTGAGCTCCAATCCAGCACCATGATGATAGGAGTTGTAGTGAGATTGTGTTTCAAAAGTTCAAAGGCATGCATACAATGCTCATCAAAACGGAATTTAGCATCCTTTTCAAGCAACTTGCACAACGAATTTACCACCTTAGAGAAGTCTTTGATAAAACGCCGATAAAACCCGGCATGACCAAGGAAACTCCGGACTCCTCTAACCGATGTTGGTGGTGGAAAATTTGAGATCACCTCAACCTCAATGTCATTCCTTGAAATCTTATGGCCTAATACGATTCCCTCTTCCACCATAAAGTGGCATTTTTCCCAATTCAACACCAAGTTCGTCTCTTCACATCGAGCAAGGACCCTATCAAGATTACTCAAGCATTCATCGAAGGAATCCCCTACGACACTAAAGTCATCCATAAAAACTTCAAGGAAGTCCTCCACCATGTCTGTGAAGATTGCCATCATACACCTTTGTAAAGTGGCCAGTGCACTACAAAGTCCGAAGGGCATACGGGCAAAGGCAAAAGTTCCATATGGACAAGTAAAAGTAGTCTTCTCTTGATCCTCCGGGGCAATTAAAATTTGATTATATCCAGAATACCCATCGAGAAAATAGTAGAATCCCGACCCGCAAGACTATCCAACATTTGATCCAAGAATGGAAAGGGAAAATGGTCCTTGCGGGTAACCTTGTTTAGCTTGCAGTAGTCCACACACACCAGCCATCCGGTGACCGTTCTTGTGGGAATGAGCTCATTTTTGTCATTTTGGATCACTGTCACTCCACCCTTTTTCGGAACACATTGGACCGGAGAAGTCCATGCGCTATCCGAAATTGGATAGACAACTCCCGCATCGAGCCATTTTATGATCTCCTTCTTCACCATCTCTTGCATTGCCTTGAGTCTCCTTTGATGTTCCACGGAGGTCTTTGCTCCATCCTCCAATATGATTTTGTGCATGCAAAAGGCGGGGTTAATACCCCGAATATCCGCAAGAGTCCATCTGATTGCTTTCTTCCTCCTCCTTAGCACATTTAAAGTTGAGTCTACCTGCAATTGGGTTAGGCAAGAGGAAACGAGATGGACCAAGATATTCATACCTGAGGTGGGAAGGTAGTGGCTTCAACTCCAGATTCGGAGGTTCTTCAATGGAAGGCTTTGTTGGTGGAGTCTTGCGGTTCTCCAAGTCCAATGATAATTTTCTAGGACCATAAGAATAAGACCCCATGCCTTGAAGGGCATGGGTACTTTCAAGAACACCATCCACCACGGATTCCTCATGATTCAATAATTCCAACTCCACTAGATCATCAACATGGATCATAGAACTTGCATCATCAATAATAACTTCAGTCACGAGGTCCATAAAATAATAAACTTCTGTACTATTGGGATGCTTCATTGATTTACATACATGAAAGACCACCTTCTCATTGCCCACTCTGAAAGTGAGCTCCCCAGCTTCTACATCAACCAAGGCCTTCCCCGTGGCAACAAAGGGCCTTCCCAAAATAATAGGGACCTCATAATCAACTTCACAGTTTAGAATGACAAAATCCGCGGGCAATATAAATTTGTCCACCCACACTAGCACATCATCAATAATCCCTAGGGGCCTCTTCATCGATCTATCCGCCATTTGCAAATGCGTAGAGGTCGCCCTAGGTTGCCCGATTCCCAAAGTTTTAAAAAACTGAATACGGCATCAAGTTAATACTTGCCCCAAGATCACACAAGGCTTTGGCAAAGTCCGCACTCCCTATCGTGCAAGGAATGGTAAAAGCTCTCGGATCCTCAAGTTTTGGTTCCATGGAGTGCACTATGTCACTCACTTGGTGAGTCATCTTGATGGTTTCACACTCCATGGACCATTTTTTTTTACTAAGTCCTTCATAAACTTAGCGTATCCGGGCATTTGTTCCAAGGCTTCAACCAATGGGATATTGATGGAGAGACTCTTCATCGTATCAATAAACTTCTTAAATTGAGTCTCTTGCTTTTGTTTGGCCAATCTTTGAGGGTAAGGAGGAGGTGGCCTAGGCAATGGTGCCTTGGCTTGTGGGGCTATCGGCTCCGGCATATCAATCACGTGTTCCCTAGACGGGTTCACGTCCCTTTCCAAGTCCTCCCAATTTTCATGTATATCAATTCTTACCTCACTTGTAGTTGGCTCATCCACCACTTGTTCCACTTCAACCGGTAACTCTTCTTGGGGCATATCATCATCATCAACAATAATCTTCTTTTGCCTAGAAGTACTTTCTTCACCACCTTTTCCACTTCGCGTGGTCACCGCCATGGCATGACCGGTATTGTTATTGTTCCCACCCTTGGGGTTCACCACCGTATCACTCGGTAGTGCACCCTTTGGGCGTGTGTTTAAGGCATGAGAAATTTGGCCCATTTGTACTTCAAGGTTCCTAATGGAGGTATTGTGAGAGGCCAACTGAGCATCGGAGTCTACATTTCTCTCCATGATCTGTTTGAACATATTTTCAATTCTACCCATATTAGAGCTCGATGAACTTTGCCCTTGAGATTGGTACGGAGGTGGGTTGCTTGGTTTTTGATACATCGGGGGCCTTTGAAAGCCCGACCCCCGGTTACCATTGCCTCCCCAGTTGTTATTGTTGTTGCCTCCATTCCAATTGTCATCATTGTTGTTCCCCCATTGTCGATCATTGTTGTTCCCCCAATTCCGAGCATTGTTGTTGTTATTCCAATTTCTCGGTCTTTGATTCCCCTAACTTTGATCGTTTCCTTGGTTTCTCCAATTTTGATTGCTGTTTTGACTATTTCCTTGACCTTGGTAGTTGTTTTCATACATCACTTCTTCTTCTTGGTCATCATACTCTTCTTCTTGGCCATACCCACTAGGCCCTTGGTCACCTTGATCATTATGGTTTTGCTTAGAATTGCCCAGAGGTCTCCTTTGATTCCCTAATATGTTCACTCCCTCCATGGCATGTACTTGCTTTGTCCCTTGCAATTGTTGGAGTTGGGCTTTGGCAAGTTGGTTCATAGTAGTAGTGAGCTAGGCAATTGCTTGCCCTTGCTCTTGGAGCTCTTTATGGAGACTATTCACACTGGATTCACCCTGAGGTACATTAGCTCTAGTTTGCCAAGCCGATGATGTATCGGCCATCTCATCTATAATCTCACATGCCTAGAGCTAAAACAACTTCATAAAGTTTCCACCGGCAAACTGATTGACCACACATTGATTCACGATGTTAATCCCTCGGTAGAAAGTCTGTTGGATCATGGCTTCAGTCATGTCGTTGTTTGGACATTCCTTAACCATGGTCCTAAATCTCTCCCATATCTCATGCAAGGGCTCATTGGGTTCTTGTTTGAAGGCCAAGATTTCATCACGAAGCGCCGCCATATGACTCGGGGAAAAGAATTTGGCAATGAATTTGTCCGCGAGCTCATCCTAAGTTGATATTGAATGGTTGGGAAGCCGCTCGAGCCAGTCAAGTGCTTTCCCCCGAAGAGAAAAAGGGAATAACCGGAGTCGTAATGCATCCTCCGAGACATTTGTCTGTTTACTTCCCCAGCAGGTATCCACGAAGCCCTTGAGATGTTTATAAGCATTCTGGTGCGCGGCTCCGGTGAAATACCCCCGTTGCTCTAGGAGGGTTAGCATCACATTTGTAATCTGGAAATTTCCCGCTCGAATCCTCGGCGGAACAATGGCACTAGCATACCCCTCGTTTGGAAGAACCCGAGGGGCAGCTCTAGCAGTTGGAGGTGGAGGAGGATCCTGAATGTCCTCATTAATATTGGCCGGCCGGCCTCGCCTAGGAGGAGGTACTTGGTTTATTTCCTCTTCTTGGTTGTCGTATACCTCCTCCACGATGTTTCCCAATGGATCCGCCATAAGAACTAAAATGATTCACACACTCGTTAATAGAAAAAGGAAAGAAAAACACTTAACACTACTATTCACGTAGATAATCAACACCGTATAACTCCCGACAACGGCGCCAAAAAAGTGATCGCCTCTCACCCTCACTACAATATGAGTAGGAAGACAAGGGTCGGTGAAGCTTTTACCCGATAGGTCGGGATCGAATCATCAGGGAGTTAATATTTGGAGTGAGTGTCTATATGATCTAGTGGTGTTTTGTGTTTCTAATTACACTTCTCATATTTTGGTTGTTTTCAATCTACGACTAATAATTATACTATTGTTGAATGCAAACTAACTAACTAATTTGTTTTGAAGTTGTTTTCTTATATGGATAAAGGCACCAGGGTTATGACTTTTACCTAGGTGAGTACTCAACGTACTTCAAGTTCGTAAGGCAAGGATGTTAATTAGAGATAATCCTATAACCAATGCACGAAATTGCTCACTCTATACCTCTCGGTAGTTTGAGTGGCTTTTCCCTAATTACCTCCCTCGAGGTCAATTGGGTGTCAAATAAGCAAGAAAGTAAGGTTCAAGTAAGGTATTACTCTTTCGAGATTTAACCCATTAATTAGGACTCAAGTAGGGTTTTACCATTTCTGGATTCAACCCAATTGATTGGGACTACCAATCTCTTGATTATGTCCTAATTCCTTGTTGGACAAATTTTCTAGACTCAAGTCCTATTTATCAAGAAGAGCCCAAGTCAATTGGAGGTTAGTTAGTGTTTGCAACCACTAATTATAGCAAGAAAACCCTAAATTAGCCCAAATAACAAACACCTATAAACATCCAAGCCCTAATTTTAGAAACCCATTAAATACCCACACTAGGGTTGAGCCACAACCCTAGCTAATGGGTTTAGCTACTCATAATCAAAGATAAATTCAATGAAAGAGATGAAGTAAAACTCATATTAATGATTTATAACACAAACCACAATGATTCAATGTTAAAATCTCAAGAAAATTGCAATGCGAAGTGAAGGAACACTATTCACGAGCTGCTACTATCGCTGGGATGATAGATAATAATAAAAAATTACAAAATAAGCTATTTATACTCAGCCGGAATTCTGGACAAAAATACCCCTTCGGGTTTCCCCGGACCGCGTAAAATCGACTGCGGTCCGCAGTGGACAGCTTTGGTCTTCACTTCTGGGTCTCTGAAAGTGCTTGACCGCGGACCGCGGTAGTCTTATGGGCCTTGAATGGTTCTCAGAAGCTTTGCCATCGCGGTCCGCGGAGGATCGACCGCGGCCGTGGTGAGAACTTGACCTGTGCATAGTCCTCTGAAGCTTGCCACCGCGGTCCGCGGAGGATGGACCACAACCGCGGTGGGACTTGGCCTTTAATAAGGGTTTCTGAACTTGCCACCGCGGTCGCGGTCCATCCTCCGCGGACCGCGGTGGGATTATTGAGGTGGGCACTTTGTTGTTCTTGGTTCTTGTGCAAGATTCACTCCTTTTCGAGCAGATTCTTGACTGATTGTCGTCATTCTTGGTTCAATCCTGCAACAAGCACAACATATAAGCTATTGGGGCTATTTTGTGTACAATTATAACCAAAACCTAAGCAAGAAAGGGCGGAAAACAAGGTAAAAGTCCTAGTTATCAGTGAAGTCCATCAATGAATATCCTCGCTCTCTCCTCCTCAGTGGGTATCAAAATAATAGAATGACGGGACAGCTCTGTGAACATCATCTCATACTCAGTAACTGACACTGGACCTTGTTGAAGGTACTCAACTTGCCTCCTCAACTTCTATCTCCTAGTATGGGGTATGAAATTCTCCAAAAAGACCCTAGAGAACTGAGCCCAGGTAAGAGGAGGTGATCCTGTTGGTCGACCCATCTCGTAAACCTGCCATCACCACTTGGCTAGACCATGCACGGTGAAATAACCTCCATTTGTACTCCACTAGTCCCAAATTTCACAATATCTCACAGTAACAATCCAAGGATCCCTGAGCACTCTCTAAAGGCACACCACTGAAGTGAGAAGGATGCAACTTGGTGAACTTAGGTAGTCTCTTAATCATCAGACATCGCGGTCCTATCCTTAGGTTGCACGGCAATAGTAGGCCGAACTCCCTCAACTAGTAACATTGTAGGAGTATGATAACCATGGGCCATATGCTCTAGGGTACGGGTAGCTAGAGTTTATGCTCCACCATGTCTGGAAAGTAGCTGGTATAGTAGGAAATTCCTCGGCCTAAGCCAAACTCTTGAACAAGCCAACCATACAGACCAAAGCATCCTGAAGAACTGGTGAAACAAATAGGCCTTAGGGAACCTGAGTAGGTACCTCCGGTACCTCATAGTCACGAACTAGATCCTCAACAAGAGCGACTGGTGGATCCACAGTTGCTGCACAAGAAAGCGCTCTTGCTATGGCGCATGATCTTGCCCTACCTCGGCCTCAGACCTGGCCTCTCACGACCCTATCCTGGGGTACCGGCACGTGCTCAATAAACTATATGATTGCATCCTCACCATTTGTAAGATAATAGAAAATAACCTATTAAAACTTAGGGATAAACAAATCCACATGATAAAGAATGTAAGTTGTACAGTTTTCCTAACAGCCCTGTAGCCTCTCAAAGATAAGTACAAACGCCTCCATATCGATCTGCAGGACTCTACTAGACTTGCCAATGACTCATGAGACATAAGCAACCTAGTGCTCAGTTACCAACTTGTCACAATCCCAAATCCCACCAAAGCTGTGACGGCACCTAACACTGCTTACTAGGAAAGCTAACATCAAATATATAAAAATAAACTCTAACAATAATAAGAAATATCCTCCAAAGCGGTATAAGATATATAACTGAAGCAATATAGCCATACAACTTAAATACCATCTAGAACATGGTGTCAATGATTATATGAGCTCTGTGGAATAAATAAGTATAACTGCCTGAATAACAAAGGGACTCCAAGGCCTACGGATGGAAAACAACAGTGCTACCTCAAAACCGTCAGCGGAAACTGGTGCAATTCTCTATTGATCAGCTCTATCGGCATCACCTGAATTTGCACATAAAGTGCAGAGTATAGTATGAGTACAACCGACCCCATGTAATCATTAAGTAGCAAGCCTAACCTCAGATTGAAGATAGTGACGAGATTGACAAAGTTCGCTACTCATTCTTCAGCAGTTAGTAATGACAGAAACAACAACATGATGATGATGATGATGATGATGATGATGATAATAATAATAATAGTAATAATAATATAACAAAAAGGAAAACAGCTCAAGAATAACAAGTATAAGTTATTCACATTAACACAAAATAAGCATGCTTTCCAAAGTTAGGTCATCAATTTCAAGATATAGAATTTCAATTAGCATGAGGAAGATACATCTCTATGCCCTCATAACAAGTAACAATGCCAAAATCATCGAAGTCATAGTGCAACCATCAAATAAGCACACTCTGAACGTTGTACGGGTGCCTGACATAAAGCCCCTCTCTCAGCATATACCAATTGCATGCACTCACTGGGCCCAAAGACCATAGGTTATCACCTGACTTCAGAGAGGTAGATCCTAACCTAAGTGTTGATCGGATCAAAAGTCAACGATCATCCTAACTCAACCCAAATGACCCGGTGTACATGTCACCTGAAATTCAATACCACTCAGCCCAATAGTGGTTCCTAGCTCACAAGTCACCTCAATATCAACATAATTACGGCTATATGACCCCAGTTCAGTCATTAATCCGCATAAATCACAATACGCCAATAGCTCACAACATCAGAAATCAATAAAATTATAAAATTATACGAACGCCATGTGAGATAATAGGTAAGAAGTACACAGAATGATGATATAACACGTGGATATAGTATCATCACTGAAGAAAGTATGCCTACAATCAAGGCAAATATCTCAACATAGAAAAATAGCCTATTATGTCTCATACAGATAAGTACATAGTCTAGACATGAATAATAGTCCAAGTAGTCATACAAGTAAAGAGAACATGGTAACACAAATTAGTGATAACAAATCAAGGCACATGTTAGCCTAAGGTCTACCTGGTTCATGAATAACCATAGTGTACGCAAATACACTCGTCACCATGTACGTGCATCGCCCTTAACACATAGCAAGCATCGAAATATATGGGGAATATCTCTTTAAGCCAAACCTAGGCAAGATACTTTTCTCAAGGTGTGAGAATCAATACTCCAAAAAGCCCTTCCCAAGCGTATCGACCTCCAAACGGCTCGAATCTAGTCAAAAATAACTCAACAACATCACTATATGAAATCATTCCAAGAAATAAATCTCCAATATTTATCAAATATAAAAACAATCAACTTAGTCTTGCCTCCCGGAACCACACAAAAGTCTCAAATTATGACGATTCATTCGAATATGAGTACAAATATGCAAATTTCATCGAAATTCGACTCTGAATCGAGGTCCAAATCTCACTTTTCATTCTCCAAAATCATAGACAAAATCACCAAATATCTCCTTAAAAAGTCATAATAAATATGTAATAATCCATGGATAATCAATATATAATGTCAAAATAAAGTAAAAATCATTTACCCTCTTACCTTGAGTGAAAATACCATTCAAAAATCTCCCTCCTCCGTGTCAAGGGCTCAAAATATAAAATAATGGGTCTAAGACCCAAAATTAGAAAACTTGTAATTCTTCCCAGTGATACCCTTCACGTACGCGGCCTAAGCCTCACGTTTGCGAAGCACAAACTAACCCAAGCACAAATATTCTCTTCGCAAATGTGGTCTTCCATCTGCGAACGCGATGTTCAAAATCAATTGGCTTACATGGACGCGATCAACCCATTGTGAACGCGAAGTCTTAGCCCCAGTCGGCTCCCAACCAAGCTTCCTCTATTCAAACACGATCCCTTTGCCCGCGAACACGAAGACCAACTGCTCCAATACATCGCGAACGCGGAGAACAAAATACTGCTACTCCAAAATAAGTATTTGCGATTGTGAAACTTGCTCCGCTATTTCAAAGCACACCAAACACACCAGCAATCTTCAGCACTTCAACAAGCTCAAAATGATCTGAAATCCATCTGAAACAATCCTGAGCCCCTCGGACCCCATCCAAACATACCAACCAGTTCCAAAATATAACACGGACCTAATGAGGTCTCAAACACACAAAGTAACACCAATTCAATCTTAATTAACTAATCGATTTCCAACTTTTAAAATTCATATCGAACCACGCCAAACCAACTCGGAATAACTCCAAAATTTTCACACATGTCCCATATGAAAAAACGAACCTATCTAACTCCGGAAACAATAATCCAAACCCGATAAAATCAAAGTCAACTACCGATCAAACCTATAAATCTTTCAAGCCTTCAAATTTCCAACTTTCGTCAAATAGAGGCAAATCAACATAGTCGCCTCCAAATCTAAATCCAGACATACGCCTAAGTTAAAAATCACAATAAAAACCTATTGAAATCATCAAAATACCATTCCGGGGTTGTTCACATAAAAGTCAAACCTCAGTCAACTTTTATAACTTAAGCTTCCAACCTTGGATATAAGTGTTCCAATTAACTCCGAAACATTTTCGAAAGAAGAAAATCCATCTACGCAAGTCACAAAACAAAAAAAACATGCGGGAAACATAAAATAGGGGAATGAGGCTCAAATATACAAAATGATTGACCAGGTCGTTGCATCGATGCACCAGACCCTGAATTGCCAAATGACACCAAAATGCTCTGAAATCATTCTAAAACACACCCGGGGATATCCTCTTGTGGTGGTTGTTAGGCCAGTAGTGGAGGCCACTATGTTAGAGGAGGAGCAAAAGTGGTTTGATCAGTTTAAGTTGATGGGTCCTCAATATTATGATGGTGATCCTTTGGCAAATGGACAGGATTTATTAGATGGTTCTCAATAGATTCTGCAAAATCTTGATTTGGTGGAGTCAAATGGGGTTGCATTCACTACGTTTTAGCTTTAGGGGCCAGCCAAGAGTTGGTGGCATTCATATGAGAGTAACAGGTTAGCAGGGTTACTTCCACTCACATGGAGTCTGTTTCACATCTCTTCTTAGAGAAGTTTGTTCCCCTCACAAAGAGGGAGGAGATGTGTGTTCAAGCACCTTAATCAGGATCGTATGTTTGTGACTAAGTTTGATATGATATCTACTGAGCTTTCATGTCATGCAACTTTTCTTATCCCTACCGAGGTTGAGAAGGTGAGAAGGTTTACGAAGGGGTTGAATTTGGTATCAAGATTGCTATGGCTTCGGAGGCAGATACTGGTACTACAATCCCTCATGTTGAGGATATAGCGCACAGGATTAAGCGCATTCGGGGTCAGAATAGAGAGACCATGGTGATGAGGATCAAGAAACCCCGGTATAATAGTAGTTTTAGTACTACCTCGTTTGGAGGTAGGGATCATTCTAGGAGAGGCAACCCTAACAGGCCAATCCCTTCAAATTATCAACCCTCACATGGTGCTCCAGTTTATTCATCATGCAGTGCATTACCAGCTCAGAGTTCCTACCTCACTCCATCAGCCCATAGTGCTTCCAGTGGATACTTAGGCTATTAGAGGCAGCCTCAGATTTAGCATCCATTCTCAGCTTGAGGTTGTTTTGAGTGTGGAGATGTAGGGCATATCAAGAGGGATTTCCCCAGACGTGGTAGAGGCGCAGCACCACAGGGTTCTCAGGAAGTGACTCCAGTTCTAGTTGTTACACCATTAGTGCCACCAGCTGGAGGGGGAGCTCAGGCAATCATGGGACGTCCCAAAGACGGAGGTCAGGCATGATGTTATACATTTTCGAGTAGGCCCAAAGAGGAGGCTTCTGATGTAGTTATTACAGGTATTGTTTCAGTCTATCATAGAGATACATCAGTTCTATGTTATCCCGGTTCTACATATTCCTATGTGTCATCGTACTTTGCATTGCATTTGGATTTGCCCCATAGTTCTCTTGATGTTCTTGTTCATGTATCTACACTTGTTGGTGACTTTATTGAGGTGGATCTTGTGTTCAGTCTTGTTTGGTTACCATCGAGGGCTATGATACCAGTGTTGATCTCTTGTTTCTCAGTATGGTGGATTGTGATGTGATTTTGGGTATGGGCTGGTTATCTCCATATCATGCTATTCACGATTGTCATTCTAAGATTGTGACATTGGCTATGTCGAGGTTGCCAAGGTTGGAATGGAAAGGTTCTCTTGGGAATACTTCTAGTAGTGTGGTTTTATTTCTGAAGGCTCGGCGGATGGTTGAGATGGGGTGTTTGGCGTACGTAGACTTTGTTAGGGATGTTAGTGTTTATACTCTTGCAGTTGAGTTGGTTACAGTAGTGAGGGAGTTTCCAGATATGTTTCTAGCATATCTACCAGGCATGCCACCCAATAGGTGTATTAACTTGGTGATGAGCACTCAACCCATTTCTATCCATTGTATCTCTTGGCTCCAGCAAAATTAAAGGAATTGAAAGAATAGTTGCAAGAGTTCCTGGATAAGGGGTTTATCAGGCCTAGTGTATCACTGTGGGGTGAGCCGATGTTGTTTATGAATAATAAGTATTGCTTCATGAGAATGTGTATTGACAACAGGCAATGAACAAGGTTACCATCAAGAACAAGTATCCACTGCCCCGCATTGATGACTTATTTGATCAGCTTCGGGGTGCTAGGGTGTTCTCAAAGATTGGCTTGAGATCGAGGTATCACAGTTGAAGATCAGGGCTTCAGACATACCTAAGACGCCTTTTAGGACTCGTTTTGTCACGACCCAAACTGGAGGATCATGACTAGCACCCGGACCATACTTGCCGAGCACCAACGTACATTTTATCTAACCTTCCTTATTATCTTTAAGGGCCGACGAGATCATTATAAATGGTAGATATGGATCATGAACACCTACCAATGAAAGATAATGGAATGAACATGCATAACATGGGATAACAAGATTGCCAAGAAACTACATATAAGATATGAGCTACCACGCTTCCATGAAAGACTATACAACAAAATCATCCGACAAGGCATACCAAACTATACATGAGCCGACACTTGTCTATGAGCCTCTAAAGGAGCATAAGTGCTGCAACATTGCTGGAACAGGGCCCCGGCATAACCATAATATCTATAACAAAAATGCATACCAAGACTATGACAAGTCCAGAGAAGGGATCCCGCCAATAACCGATGAACTGGGAAGCCTACTGTGGTGGGGGAGATGCGTCTACCTGTCTATCAGGACCTGCAGCACGACATGCAGCGTCCACAAATAAAAAGGATGTCAGTAGGAAAAAAGTACTGAGTATGTAAGGCAGGAGAGCATAAGTAAGAACAGTAATGTAAACAGGGATAGAGAAGATACAACATATAACATCTGGGTACCTCTGAGGGATACTAACATGAAATGCATGATACATACATATATATACATAAACTTTTAAAACATACGCCTATGTGGGCATCATCATCATCCTATCGTACCCGGCTGTAATAGGCTCGGTAAAACGTACTCGCCACGTGGAACTCGGTAAAACCCAACTAATCAGAGGTTGAACAATAGGTTCCGTACCCGGCCGACTATAGCGCGTCTCGCTAGAGTAATATATATATATATACACACACACAATGCATGCAGGACTCATTGGAATCATATTCTGAACCTTTCCGAGTGACGCAAGGTCAATATTCTCCGTACACATTATTAGGACTAAATCTTCATCAAGAATCTTATAAGAACAGGAAGTACCAACAATATTTATAACATAAGAATAATAGAAGCAACCTCAACATCAATTGTTCCATAAGAAGGGAAACAATGTAAGTACTGCTAACTTCTAAGAGTAGAGCATCTTTGGAAGCTCGTTCATTGCATTATGTACAATCGGAGTCGTACAAAAGAAGGAAAGGGATAGCCTCACATACCTTGTAAATATACTGCCCAACCTCAAGCTATG
Organism: Nicotiana undulata; assembly: GCA_005239495.1. Taxonomy (NCBI): domain Eukaryota; kingdom Viridiplantae; phylum Streptophyta; class Magnoliopsida; order Solanales; family Solanaceae; genus Nicotiana; species Nicotiana undulata. The sequence continues at coordinate 73,035 of ML265725.1, read as the reverse complement.
CAAATGTCACAACTCCTTAGTCTACAATAAGAGAAATGACACTATCGTTATCATTTAAGTGTCATAACTATTATGTATCGACTACAACCTATTCTACGATAAAACGGACAGCACCTACCCTATATATATGACTTCATACAAGTCACAAAAATTACCAAACAGCCCAAACAACATCAATAATAATCATATTGATCCTCCCAAAACAGCTCACACACCCTAATCACTTCATACATAAGACGACAACAATAGTAGTGTCAAACAATCTAAAAATGTAATGACGAATGACCAACCAACCATTCCATCATTATGTGGTGTTTCTCCACACATTTTATCCTCTTAAACTCCATAAAACATCAGCAAAATAGATGTCCCGAAAGCAACACGAAACAGCCCACAAAAACCGTCCACTACAAATCGAATAACTCGAACTCACGGCTTCCGATCACCGTCCCGTGAGTTCTAACTATTAGGAAATAAACTTATCAACCTTACTTGATATTCAATGCTTAAATACATAAAGTAGACGTTTTTTTAACTATGAAGTACCTTCCAAAACTCAAACTACAAAGAAAAAGAGAGGCGACATAGCGATACTTACATCGTAGGGATCGTTCTAATGTTATCGCTTCTTGATTTCGTACACTGGATGTTAATCCTCTTTGAAACCCTTGAAGAGAGCTTAATATAAGTTTATGGGTGTTCTCTGTTTTTGTTCCATGGATAAATGAAGAGAAAAAAACGACATAGGGATTATATATCAACTTTTGAAAAGTGAAAGAGGTGCTAGCTTGGCACCCTCTCATTGGCCCATCTTTAGATGCTTATATCTTTTTATCTGGATATCGTATGAATGAACGGTTAATAGAGTTAGTAACTACATTTCAAGACCTTCAATTTGGTATATAATATGTCCCAGTAAGACCTCATATAACACACAAAATATATTGCTCAAAAAGCTTTAGTTACACACCTACTCGTCACTTATGATGTCTGCGCAGTCTCGCAAAACTGCAAATATATCTCTACTCCTATGTCGTAATTATGAACGGTTTAATGCGTTAGAAAATAGAATCGTAGATAGTCAATTTAATAGGTATATCATCCCTTAATTCCAAGTAAATTGGAAGAAAAGCGTAGTAACATTTGACCTAAGTTTAAGTAAAATTATGAACGTAAGTTGCGACAACTTTTGTCGACTTTTGTTTCATAACTTGCTTGAATTCAAGACTTATGATACGTATAATATATGATTCAAATAACTTAAAACACGACCTCTTGAGAATATTAAGAACCTCTAGGTTTATCCAAAAATATGGGTTACAACATCCTTGATTCGTTTAACTTCTAATACTTGTTAACCACCCTTATACACTCTTGTATCATTTAAGACCAATAGGATTAACTTCTTATCATCTTAGAGATAATATATTCTTAGATTTACATCGACTAACTTATGGCATGAACTAACATACATGAATATGGGTTGTAACACCCTCTCCCTCTTAGGAACATTCGTCCTCGAGTGTAAGGGTTTATGGGGAGCCTAATGCATCGTGGATTCCAGCGGAAATTTCCCCTATAAAATGGATACTAGACAAACTTGCAAGAAGTTAAACCCAACGTATAGTCTCACCAGGATATACAAAGCGTCATGGATATAAGAATTATGGATATGTACATTGTCTGTATATCACCATTTTGTATTAAGGAAGAGTATTCTCAAGCTACTACTTACCTCATAGAGCCATTTCACCTTTAATGTGTCCTGTGTCCCCCCGACATCCTCGTTATCATGAATTTGGAACAAGTAAGGATATTTAGACTTCATCTCCTCTTCTGCTTCCCATGTCATTTCATCCATGTTCTTGTTCCTCCATAATACTTTGACGGAATCTACATCCTTTGTTCTCAGCTTGCGGACTTGTCGATCTAATATAGCCACTGGCACTTCTTCATATGATAGATCCTCTGTAACTTATCTTTCATAGGGACGACCCGAGAAGGGTCTCCAATACAATTTCTCAATATAGATACATGGAATATCGGGTGGACAAATTCCAATTCGGATGGCAACTCTATCTCATAAGCAACCTGTCCAATTTGTCGAAGAATTTTGTATGGACCGATATACCGCGGACTCAGCTTACCCTTATTCCCAAAATGCATGACACCTTTCATTGGCGAGATCCTCAAGAAAACCCAATCACTAACCTCAAACTCCAAATCACGACGTCGGACATCGGAATAAGACTTTTGCCTACTTTGTGTCGTTCTCAGCCGCTCTTGTATCAGTTTCACCTTCTCAATGTCTTGGTGAATCAAATCTGGCCCATATAGTTCTGTTTGACCGACTTCGAACCATCCAAGTGGTGATCTACATCTCCTCCCGTATAGTGCCTCGTACGGGGCCATTTTAATACTGCAATGGTAGCTATTATTGTAGGTAAATTCTATGAGTGGAATATGGTCATCCCAATTCCCCTTGAAATCAAAAACACATGCTCGTAGCATATCTTCAAGTGTCTGAATGGTACGTTCAGCTTTTTCGTCCATCTGTGGATGGAATGCAGTGCTGAGATTCACTTGTGTGACTAAACCCTTCTGAAAAGACCTCCAAAAGTTAGCCGCAAATTGTGCTCCTCAGTCTGATATAATAGATATCGGCACACCATGAAGCCTAACAATCTCCTTAATAGACAACTTCGCATATCTTCAGCTGTGTAAGTTCTCTTAACTGGCAGAAAATGGGCACATTTTGTAAGTCGATCAACTATCACCCAGATGGAGTCAAACTTATGATAAGAGCGAGGTAATCCAATAATGACGTCCATATTAATCACTTTCCATTTCCAGGCCGGAATCTCTATATTCTGAAGAAATCCACTGGGTTTCTGATATGCAATTTTTACTTGTTGACAATTATGACACTGGGCTACAAATTTTGCAATAGACTTTTTCATGTTATCCCACCAATACTGCTCCTTAACATCATGATACATATTTGTCGAGTCGGGATGGATAGAATATCGGGATTGATGAATCTCAATCATAATCTTCTCTCTCAACCCTTTCATATTAGGCACACATAATCGCCCCTGGTATCTCAGTGCCCCATCTACTCCGATCTCAAAAGCCGTAATTTTACGTTGTTGAATGCTCTCTCTCAATCGTACTAAGGTAGGATCTTCATATTGTCATGCTTTTACCTTGGCTACCAAAGATGATTCTGATGTATTCTGTACAGTAACACATATGTCATCAGAGTCTAACAAGCTGATCCTCATATTGGCTAGTTGATAAAGCTTTTTAGTAAACCCCTATCTACCTGCCTCAATGTGTACTAATCTTCCCATTGACTTACGACTGAGAGTGTCTGCCACAACATTAGCCTTACCGGGATGGTACAATATCTCGACATATTAATCTTTTAGTAATTCAAGCCACATACGTCTGCCTCAAATTCAACTCCTTCTGCTTGAAGATGTATTGTAAACTCTTATGATATGTGTAGATGTCAACATGGACACCGTATAAGTAGTGTCGTCATATCTTCAAAGCATATATTATTGCAGCCAATTCCAAATCATGGGTCGGGTAATTCTTTTCATGCTTCTTCAATTGTGTTGATGCATAAGCAATCACCTTCCCATGTTGCATCAATATGCACCCCAAACCTATACCAGAGGCATCATAATATACCACATAACCTTTTGTTCCTTCTAGGAGAGTGAGCACTGGCGCAGATGTCAATCGATTCTTTAACTCCTGAAAACTTCATTCACAAGCGTTAGACCACTGGAACTTAGTAGTTTTTTATGTTAACTTAGTCAATGGTGCTGATATAGAGGAAAACCCCTCTACAAGTCGCCTATAATATTCTGCTAGCCCCATGAAGTTGCGGACTTCTGATGTTGTTGTAGGTCTCGGCCAATTCTTTACTGCATCGATCTTTTGAGTGTCAACACTAATACCCTCATTAGATATCACATGGCCAAGGAATGCTACTGAGTTCATCCAGAATTCACATTTGGAGAGATTAACATATAACTTACGATCCTGAAGCGTCTGTAATACTATCCGCAAGTGGCCCGCATGTTCCGCCTCAGAATGAGAATACACCAAAATGTCATCAATGAATACGATCACGAACACATCAAGATAGGGCCTTAATACAGTATTCATGAGATCCATAAAAGCTGTTGGGGCATTTGTTAGCCCGAACGACATCACCAAGAACTCAAAGTGCCCATACCTTGACTGGAAGGTCGTCTTTGGAATATCCTTCTCCTTAACCATCACCTGATGATACCCTGAACGTAAGTCAATCTTGGAGAAATACTTGGCACCCTGGAGTTGGTCAAACAGGTCGTCAATCCTTGGAAGTGGATACTTGTTCTTTACAGTAAACTTATTCAACTATCGATAATCGATACACATCCTTAACGACCCATCTTTCTTCCGCATGAACAGGACTGGCGCACCCCAAGGTAAAGTGCTAGGCCTAATGAATCATGTATCCAACATGTCCTTCAATTGCGCCTTTAACTCTCGCAAAACTGTCGGGGCCATCCTGTATGGAGGAATAGATATGGGTTGAGTGTTAGGAAACACATCAATGCTAAACTCAATCTCCCTTTCAGGAGGAAGTCCTGGGATTTCATCTAGGAAAACATCTGGAAATTCGTTGACAACGGGTATTGATTGTAGAGTAGGCGGCTTCGTCTCCGCATACCTAACGCGAACGAGATGACAAATGTAATCTTTTGAGATCATCTTCCTTGCCTTAAGATAGGAAATAAACCTATCTTTCAGCGTAGCAATGTTCCCCTTCCATTTGATGACGGGTTCATCAGGAAATTGAAACCTAACAATCTTCGTACGACAATCAACATTTGCATAGCATGAGGCCAACCAGTCCATTCCCATTATCAAATCGAAATCAACCATTTCTAATTCAAATAAATTCGTCGAGGTTTGACGACTACAAATCATCACTATGCAACCTCTATATACCCTTTTAGCAATCACAGAATGTCCTATCGGAGTAGATACCACAAGTGGTTTACTTATCAATTCAGGTTCAACGCCAAACTTATTAGCCACAAAGGGTGTACCATATGATAATGTAGATCCCGGATAAATCAATGCATATACATTGTAAGAAAAAACAGACAATATACCTATAACAACATCCGGAGATGACTCGAGATCCTGTCGACCTACTAGAGCATAGGTTTGATTTTGAGCACCACTCGAACTCGGCACTACACCTATACCTCTACCACGACCTGTCGATTGCTGAAAACCCCATGCTGGGGGTCGAACTGATGAGGAAGAACCAGTTACAGATCTAGTCGGTTGAGCCATACCACCACCTTCTCTATTAGGACAATCCTGCATCATATGGCCAGGTTGTTTGCAAGAATAGCACGCATCAAAACCTCGACGGCACAGTGCAAAGTGGGCTTTGCTGCACTGATCACAACGGAGTGTTGGGGGTCTCGTCTGACTAGTATCCCTATGATATTGCGAGCCTGATGCCCGCAAACTCTAACCTGGACTAGAATAGGTAAATCAATCGTATTGAGGCCTTTGAAACTGTGGAGGAGCACTAGCTACAGGTGGCGCCGAACTCCTCAAAGACTGGGGTCTGACACTGCCTCTAAAGTCATGAGAATACCCTATAAATCTCGCCCTCTTATGTTGGCCCCTATCCTGCTCCTTATCTGCCCTTTGTTGGCGCTTACGATCCTCTAGGGTCTAGGAATAAGCCTAAATACGGGAAATATCCATGCCCTCCACCAAAGAGGTTGTCGTGCACTCATTTATCAGATGTGGTCTCAACCCGTTCACGAACATATGCACTCTATCACTCATCTAGGCCACCATATCGGGAGCATACCTTGCTAAAGAATCAAATTGCATACTATACTCTCGCACATTCATATTACCTTGTCTAAGGTTTAGGAACTTATCAGCTCTAGCTCGTCGTATCTCAACTGGAAAATAGTGACGAATAAAGGCCTCAAAAAGACGAGCGTTCGGACCCCTGGATCTCTCCCAACTATCATACCAGAAAATGGCTAAATCTCGTAACCGATAAGAAGTCAACTCTAGCTCCTCTGTGTCAGTAGCGTGCATAACCCACAATGTACGATGGACCTGATTAATAAAAGTTTGCGGGTCTTCTTAGGGTCTGATCCGGTAAACACCGGAGGGTCTAGATTAATAAAATCACGAACTCTCATACTAGCCGCTTTATCAAAAGCGCTGGTATTCTACCTCTAAGCCTGAGCAGCTAGCAAGCTAGTCAACAACTTCACCGCACTCCGCATATCCTGGTCTGTAGTGCCAAACGAAGGAATTGGTGGTGTTGGGTGCCTCCTAATATCCTCTGGAGGAGACGGAGTAGATGTGGTATGAGACGGCATCTCACTCAGAGCCTCACTTTTGCCTGCTCTGGCTTGAGGCACCTTATTAGTACCCTCTCCCGTAGATGTATCAAGCCGTCTATTAATCGCATGCTTCCTAGTCGAAGGCATCATTGAAAGAAAACAAGGTTAATATTAGAGACGAACAATAAAGACTCAACTCTGCGCACGATCTAGATTCAGGAAGAAGGTAACAACCCTAGATGTCATGTAGTCTCCTGATTATAAATGTGGCGCGCTACACATCCATAACCAAGATCTACTAGACACGGCTCATAGACAACCCCTAGGATAGACTTGCTCTAATACCAAGTTTGTCACGACCCAAACTTGAGGATCATGACTAACACCCGGGCCATACTTGCTGAGCACCAACGTACATTTTATCTAACCTTCCTTATTATCTTTAAGGTTCGGAGAAATCAATATAAATGGTAGATATGGATCATGAACACCAAACAATGAAAGATAATGGAATGAACATGCATAACATGGGATAACAAGACTGCCAAGAAACTACATATAAGATATGAGCTACCACGCTTCCATGAAAGACTATACAACAAAATCATCCGATAAGCATACCAAACTATACATGAGCAGACACCTGTCTATGAGCCTCTAAAGGAGCATAAGTGCTGCAACATTGCCGGAACAAGGCCCCGACATACCCATAATATCTATAACAAAAATGCATATCAAGACTACAGCAAATCCGGAGAAGGGATCCCGCCAATAACCGCTGATTTGGGAAGCCTACTGTGGTGGGGGAGCTGTGTCTACCTGTCTATTAGGACCTGCAGCACGACATGCAGCGTCCACAAATAAAAAGGACGTCAGTATGAATAAAGTACTGAGTATGTAAGGCAGGAGAGCATAAGTAAGAAAAGTAATGTAAACAGGGGTAGAGAATATACAACCTATAACAACAGGGTACCTCTAGGGCTACTTACATGAAATGCGTGATACATACATATATATACATAAACTTTTAAAATATATGCCTTTGTGGGCATCATCATCATCATATCGTACCCGGCTGTAATAGGCTCGGTAAAATGTACCTGCTACGTGGAACTCGGTAAAAACCAACTAATCAGAGGTTGAACAATAGGTGTCGTACCCGGCCGACTATAGCGCGGCTCGGTAGAGTAAAATAGATACGTATATATACAATGCATGCAGGACTCGTTGGAATCATATTCTGAACCTTTCGGAGTGACGCAAGGTCGATATTCTCCGTACACATTTTTAGGACTAAATCTTCATCAAGAATCTTATAAGAATCAGGAAGTACCAACAACATTGATAACTTAAGAATAAGAGAAGCAACCTCAACATCAATTTCTCCATAAGAAAGGAAACAATGTAAGTACTGCTAGCTTCTAAGAGTAGAGTATCTTTGGAAGTTCGTTCATTGCATTATGTACAATCGAAGTCGTGCAAAATAAGGAAAGTGATAGCCTCACATACTTTGTAAATATACTGCCCAACCTCAAGCTATGCAAATGTCATGACTCATTATTCTACAATAAGAGAAACGACACTATCGTTATCATTTAAGCGTCATAACTATTATGTATCGACCACAACCTATTTTACGATGAAACGGACAGCACCTCAATTATATATATGAATTCACACAAGTAAAAACAATCACCAAACAGACCAAACAACATCAATAATAATCATATTGAGCCTCCCAAAACAGTCCACGCACCCTAATCACTTCATACATAAGACGACAACAATAGTAGTGTCAAACAATCTAAAAATGTAATGATGAATGACCAGACAACCATTACATCACTATGTAGTATTTATCCATACCTTTTATCTCTTAAACTCCATAAAACATCATCAAAATAGATGTCCCAAAAGCAACACGAAACAACCCACAAAAACCATCCACTACAAATTGAATAACTCGAACTCACGGCTTCCGATCACCGTCCCGTGAGTTCTAACTATTAGGAAATGAACTTATAAACCTTACTTGATATTTAACTCTTAAATACATAAAGTAGACATTTTTTTAACTTTGTGTATAATATGTCCCAATAGTACCTCATATAACACACAAAATATATTGCTCAAAAAGTTTTTGTGACATACCTACTTGTCACTTATGATGTCTGCGCAGTCTCGCAAAACTGCAAATATCTCTCTACTCCTATGTCGTATTGATGAACGGTTTACTGCGTTAGAAAATATAATCATATATTTTCAATTTAATAGGTATATAGTCCCTTAATTCCAAGTAAATTGGTAGAAAAGCGTAGTAACATTTGACCTAAAGTTTAAGTAAAATTATGAACGTAAGTTGCGACAACTTTTGTCGACTTTTGTTTCATAACTTGTTTGACTTAAAGACTTATGATACGAATAATATATGATTCAAATACCTTAAAACACGACCTCTTGAGAATATTAAGCATCCCTAGGTTTATCCGAAAATACGGGTTACAATATCCTTGATTCATTTAACTTCTAATATTTGTTAACCACCCTTACACACTCTTGTATCATTTAAGACCAATAGGATTAACTTCTTGTCATATTATAGATAATCTCTTCTTATATTAACGTCGACTAACTTATTTCATGAACCAATGTACATGATTATGGGTGGTAACACGTTTTGGGCGTTATAAGTTTTTGGTTATGTATTTTAGTTTGACTATTGCCCTAGTAGCATTAATGCATTTGATGAGCATTGTGTTTCATCCATACTTGGATTATTTCGTCATTGTGTTCATTGATGATATCATGGTATATTCCCGTAGTGTTGCGGAGCACGTGAAACATTTGAGGATTGTGCTTCAAATTTTGAGGGAGAAGATGATATACGCTAAGTTCTCCAAATGTATTTTTGTATGGACTTAATGGCATTATTGGGCCACATGGTATTTGGTGATGGGATTAAACTGGACCCGTAGAAGATTGAAGCAGTTTAGCGTTGGCCCAGACCTTCTACTGCTACTGAGATCAAGAGTTTCTTAGGCTTGGCGGGGTATTATCACTGCTTTATAGCGGAGGTTTTCATCTATTGTAGCCCCCATTAAATCATCTTACCCAGAAAGGTGCTCCATCCAGGTGGTCAAACGAGTGTGAGAGGAGATTTCAAAATCTCAAGACAATATTGACTACGACTCCAGTTTTGGTACTACCCTCAAGATCGGGGTCGTACACAATATATTGTGATGCTTCGAGGGTTGGACTTGGATATTTGTTGATGCAGAACAATAGGGTAATTGCCTATGCATCACGCTAGTTAAATCCCCATGAGAAGAACGATCTAGTACATGATTTGGAGTTAGTAGCTATTGTACACACTCTCAAGGTTTGGAGGCATTACTTATATGGTGTGTCTTATTAGGTGTATATGTATCACAGGAGTCTCCAAATCTATTTAAATAGAAAGATTTAAATTTGAGGCATGGTTGGAGTTGTTGAAGGATTATGATATCACTATTCTCTATCATCTAGGGAAGGCCCATGTGGTAGCTGACACCTTGAGTAGAATGGGAGAGAGTATGGGGTGTTTGGCATTCGTTTGAGTTGTGGAGAGACCATTAGCTATTGATATTCAGGATTTGGACAACAAATTTTCTAGGTTGGATATTTCGTAGTCGAGTCGGGTTTTATCTAGTGTTTTATCACAGCCTTCTTTGTTTGAGCACATTATGTTTCGCCAGTATAATGATCCCCACTTATTTGTTTTTAAAGACACGGTGCAACGAGGTGGTTCTATGGAGGTGACTATTGGTGATGATGTGGTATTGAGGCTTCAAGGTCGGATAAGTGTTCATAAGAAGGATGGTTTGAAGGAGTTGATTCTTTAGGCGGGCTCACTATTAGTATCCCACTCATCTAGGTACAAAGATGTATCGTGCTTTGAAGTAGAATTATTTGTGGAGAAGGATGAAGAAGGATTGTTGGGTATGTTAAACGGTTTTTGAACTGTCAGTAGGTCAAATATGAGAATCGAGACTAGGTGGTCTACTTCAGAGTTTAGGCATACTAGAGTTGAAATGGGAGCGTTTCACTATGGATTTTATGGTCGGGTTACCACGGACCTTGAGGAGATTTGATGTTGTATGGGTCATTGTGGATAGACTGACCAAGTCTGCACATTTCATTCTCGTCATGACTCCCTACACTTCTGAGCAGTTGGCTTGGATTTATCTTAGGGATATTGTTCGCTTATATAGTGTGCATGTGTCTATCATCTCGGATTGAGGTACTTAGTTTACATTGCATTTTTAAAGAGTGGTGCAGTGTGACTTGGGCGCATGGGTTGAGTTGAGTACTGCATTTCGCCGTCAAAAAGACGGATAGTCCGAGCAGACCATTCAGCTCTTCAGCCTACGTTATTGATTTTGGGGGCCAATTGCATCAGTTTCTACCGTTAGCAAAGTTTGCCTACAAAAATAGATACCAATAAAGTATCTAGATGGATTTATATGAGGCCTTATATTAGAGGTGTTTCCATTCTTTGGTTGGTTGGTTGGTTTGTGTCGGGGGAGGCTGGGTTGTTGGGCAGCGATTTGGATTGTAATGCTTTAGAGAAGATGAAGTTGATCTAGGAGCAGCTTCGTATAGCACAGTCTAGGCATAAGAGTTATTTTAATAGGAAAGTTCGCGGTGTATCTTTCATGGAGGGTGAGAGGGTCCTTCTCAGAGTTTCGCCTATGAAGGGCCTGATGAGGTTTGGGAATAAGGGCAAATTTAGTCCTCGGTACATTAGTCCATTTGAGGTCTTAAGGAGAGTGGGTGATATAGCTTATAGGCTTGCTTTACCACCCAGCTTGTCGGGATTTCATCCGGTGTTTCACGTTTCCATACATTGGAAGTATCATGAGGAATAGTCACATGTGCTAGATTATAGTTCGGTATAGTTGGATGAGAATTTAGCTTATGAGGAGGAACCAGTGGCCATTTTGGATAGGCAGATTCGAAAGTTGAGGTCGAAGACATTGTATCGATGAAGGTTCAGTGGAGAGATCAACCGATTGAGGAGGTGACTTGGGAGATCAAACATGATATGCGGAGTAGATGTCCTCATTTTTTGGCATTCCATGTATGTTTCTAAACTCGTTCGAGCACAAACATTTGTTTAAGAAGGGGAGAATGTAATGATTTGGCTGGTTGTATTATGTATTTAAGCCTCGTTTCCCTATTTGATTCTTTATGTACGTGTGATTAAGGTTTTGTGACTCGAGGGAGTGGTTGGTTTGGCTTCCATAAGGTTTGGGAGTGAATTGAGACACTTAGTCTCAATTTGGAAGCTTAAGATGTAAGAGTTGATCAAGGTCTGACTTTTGTAAAAACGAACTTGGAATAGTGTTTTTTGATGGTTAAAATATGTCTGTATGGTTATTTTAGATTTATTCGTATTCTCGGAATTGGATTTAGAGGTTCCTAGGATGTTTTGGTTCTATCTGGCGAAAGTTGGCAATTTAAAGTTTTGGAGAGTTCCTAAGTTTAACTGAGGGTTCACTTTGAGGTTATTGGTTTTGGATTATTGTTTCTAAAGTTAGGAAAGATTCATTTTTTCATTTGGGACTTGTTTCCAAAGTTTTGGTTTCATTCCAGATTGGTTAGGCTTGAATCACACGCTAGGTTTGAAATTTTGAATTTCATGAATTTACAACATGTATTTTGGTCGTTGATTCTTGGTTTTGTTATTTTAGTTGAATTTGAAGTTTGAACATTTGGATAAGTTTGGATTATGTATTGAAACTTGTTTGCATGATTAGACAGGTTCTCGGGGGTTCGAGTGGGGTTCAGGGTTGTTTTACACCATTTTTCCCTTGTTTTGGATTGCTAGTGTCTGATGCAAAGGGGCTTCTTCACGATCGCAGAGTGGAGATTTTGGTAGGAAAAGCTTTACCCATCATGTTCACGGGAGAAGGATCGTGTTCACGGAAGGATAGGATCTGATGCTTTAAGTTCGTGCTAAGGAGACACATTCACAATGGCTTGTGGTTGGGCAGAATGTTTACCTTCGCAATCGCGAGCGTGAGGCCGCATTCGAGTAAGCTTAGCTGGTGCAGTGGTCAGTTTGCGGGGTGCTTTCACATTTGCGAAGGGGAGTTTCCTGCTGAGGTATTTTTAGCCTTCGTGATCGCGATGTTAGACCCATAATCGGGATGCACAGGCCTGGGAAGACTACTTAAATGAGAATTCCGAGACTTTTACCCGCTTTATCATATTTTGAGTCCTAGACTTCGAGAGTGGATGACTTTGAGAAGCTATTTAACTACATCACTGGAGGTGAGAAATTTACACTTTGATTTGACTTTATATCATGAATTTCCATGAATTTCTACACCTAAAAGCTTGGATTTTAAAGTAAAATTTAGGAATTTTTGGCAAAACTTTTGGAAAGTGAATAATTAAGATTTGAACCCTGACTTAGAGTCGATTTTAGATGAAACCTATATGTTTGGACTCGTATTGGAATGGGAGTTTGAGATTTGTGAGTTTTGCCGGGTAGCAGACTGGGTTGACATTTTGATTGGCCTTGTGTATTTGATTAAAGACTCAACCTTTATTGCTTGGGTTTGAATTCTATTACCTTGTTTGACGTTGTTTGGTTGTATTTGACTTGATTTGATCCGTTTGGAGTTGCATTTTTGAGGATTTCATATTTTTGTTTATTTTTAGGCTACCAGGTGGAGGTAAGTCTCTTCGCTAACCTTGTTAAGAGGGAAACCCCTAGGATTTGACTTAATTGCTATTTGTATAAGATATTGGTGGTCGATATATGTGTGGGCGAATGTATACACACTTACCGAGTTTATATAATGACCGGAGTAGAATAGGAGTGTTGTATGCCTTATTTTGACTATGTGCTCATTCGATTCATGATTTATTTGACTTACGTAACTATGTTTGCTCTCTTATTCATGTTAGAAATCATGACGAGGTTTATGATTAATTATGACATATCCTTGATATGTTGAATTCTTAAATTGTCCATAGTCACATAAAGATTCCATTAGCACATATTCGTATGGTTTCTATTAAGTCTTTGTGCACCTTTTATATGTAATTCTTGAGCATATGCAAACATTTTTTATAAGGACACTTGATTTGGACTGAGAATTTTGGCACGAAAAGTAAAGCGTGCAGATGAGATACAGCTATGGCACATTGTACATGATGATCAGATATTGATTTAAGAGTGATGTTATCACGCTCCTCTTTGCGCTTGGATTTGGATTCGTCCCTCTGGAGTCAGGTGATAACCCATTACTTTGGTCACTATAAGCATGGTCGGTGCATGGATTTTGTATCGGGTCGATATATAGATTTGGTATTGGATTATGTTGATACATGGATGGTGTATCTGGGTACATGAATCTTGTACCATTTTGAGCATGCATTCATACTATTTACTCATGTAAAAAAATTCATTAATTGTTAATTGTTACTTGACATCCTTATATGCTAATTGGGAGTCACTTTGCTCCGTTAATGACCATGAAATCTTTTATTACTATATTTGAGCAGCATTTTGGTTAATTCTATACTTGAAGCATACTTAGTTCCTTTCAACTATTGATATATGTGATTCTTATTATTTATGACATTGTCTACTATTTGAGTTTTTAACAGTTGTGGTAAGTATTCGGAAGCATCAAGCCTCGCCACTACTTCTTTAAGATTAGACTTGATACTTACTAGGTACCAATTACGGTGTATTTATACTACACTTCTACACATCGTTTTGTGCAGATCTTCAGGTTGATCCTAGAAGAGCTTCCTAATTGAGCTTGGGTGACCGCACGAAGACTTAGAATGAGATACACTTCATGGATCTACTTCGCAGTTCTCGAGTTCTTGTTCCTTTATTATCCATGTCTATTTATATTTCAAATAGTTAGTTATGTATACAGACGTTTTCTTATTTTCGTAGTTTGCTTGTGTACTTGTGCCACCTAGGCTTGGGGTTTGTACCGTATTCGCCGTGTTTAGGACACGTTGTATCGACTATTATTGCTATTTTGAGACTATTTCTATATTTAATTATTATATATCTCTATTAATTAATGAAAATGGACTATATTTGTTGATTGTGAGTTGGCTTGCTTAACAAGTTCGGCTAGGCTCCATCACAACCTTGATGTGGAATTTTGGGTTGTAATATTTGTATGGGGTGGAGTGTTGGCTAATTAAGAACTCACATGTTCAGGAGATAAAAGTAGAAAAAATGAGAATGTTGAGATAAATATATACTATGAGAGATATGATTAGGAACAAATATGTACAAGGCAGAGTGGGAGTGGACTCCATAAGAGAAGCAAGATTGAGATGGTTCAGCCATATGAAGAGGAAATGCACAGATGCCCAGTGAGGAGGTGTGAGGGGTTGGAAATAATAGGTATAACGAGAGGTAGAGGTAGGACAAAAAAGTATTGGGGTAAGGTGATTAGACAGGACATGGCACATCTTCATTTCTCTGAGGACATGACCTTAGATAGGAGGGTATGAAGGTCGGAGATTAGGATAGGATGTTAGTACATAGTCGAGGAGCGATGTATCACTTTCCTGTGGAGAGGCATGGTGACAGTTTGGAGCACCTTATTTGCTCCTCCTTCTACGTATCAGTAGTATTAGTATTATTCTCGTACTATCTTATTCTTCAATTTCTTATATTACCTGGTATTTCTTTTGTGTTGGCTATCTTATTATTTTGATGTCATTATTGTTTCTTTTCTCCAGTATATCTAACCTAGCCTCTTCACTACTATTTTTTCCTCAAACTTGCTCTGTTTTTTCTTTGAGCTGAGGATCTATCGAAAGTAGCCTCTCTACCTAATACAAGATAGGAGTAAGTTCTGCGCGCACACTATCCTTTTTAGACCCTACTTGTGAGATTACACTGGGTATATTATTGTTTTCTTATTGTACAATTCACAAATTAAAACTACAATAAGAGAAATAATCAAATATGATATTTGGTATTAACTAGGATATAAATAACAAAATTTAATATTCATGTCAATCAAAACCCCAAAATTAGAGTACTTAGCGACTCATAGTCATGGCAAAATTCATTCAAGTATTGAAAACCATAAAAGTGCTAGACAAGATGCCTCAAATGGACGATCTCCACCCAAAATTAGGTGTAGAAACTCTTTTATATAAGTTACAGACGTGTAGGACAAAGAAAAACTTCTCCAAGACGTGGCAGGACAAATTCCAGAATTGGACACCACGGCTAGGGGTGTCAATGGTTCGGTTCTGTCGGTTATTTTATAAAATTTGTACCATATTAATTTTTCGGTTATTCTATTATGTATAACCAAAATTAGACTTTTTGAAACCGTCCCATTCATGTCAGTTTCTCTTCGGTATCGGTACGGTTTGGTTAATTTTTGGTATTTTTTTAAATATCATGTAAAATTCACCAGTAGAAGTAGAATGCAATAAACATATGTTCTTTTATAGGACTTGGCAAAACTCTCTAGACATTTTCCGTTTAAAGTGATGATTTAAACAAATAAAAGATGGCTAGAGCATAGATCCATCAACTATTCTACAACAACGTAAAAAAAACCAAGCAAATTCAAAAACAATTATACATCACACGAGTGGAAAGATATTAACCAAGTTGAGACTCAAGAATAAAGCCTATAGAAGATTAAATATTCAAAAAGATTAATCTAAATTATATGAAAGGAAACATATTTGATACATTGTAGTTGCTACTCATAATTGCTAGAATATTTTGTGTATTGCTAATGTAGATACTTGAAATAACTTGGTTTAAGTAGAAGTAGCATGATAGGTTTTAGGAATTAGTATTTTGAGTTTAATTACTTGTTTTCTTGTAATTCATAATTTCAAGGCCCAAAGAAAAATTTATGCATTAATATTTTTAAACTAACTATATAAATATATTTTTCACATGTAAAATTTATTTGGTACGGTTCGGTATTTTTTTAATTTTTTCATAAAATAAAAAACCTACCCTAATTATCGGTGCGGTTATAGATTTATATAAAAACCTACGGTATCTTTAAAAGAAACCAAAAAATTGGTTCGGTGTGGTACGGTTTGGACGGTTTAGTCGTTTTTCGAATATCCATTGACACCCCTAACCACGTCCACTACCTTGTGCCAGCCTAGGTGATGGTATTCTGTTGAGCCGCTTCCACCAACGCCACAGGTAGTGTATTGCGCTTTCCTGGGCACTGGCCTTGTGCCTCACCTTTCCTTCTCTATTTCCAGCACTACATGTGGTGTGCATTGTGCTAGCATGGGTCCTAAGATCCGTCTTTCTCCATTCTTCTTCCATTTTAGTTCCAACTCATGCGCATTCACTTTCATTTATTTCTAATCGACTTCTACATTTATAAACACCAAATTAAGCTCAAATCGTCCCAATATACATTCAAATTAATAATAGTAGAGCATGATATGAGGCAATTTGCATACAAGAATGTATTTTTTAGTTGAACATCAATACCTAAAATACTATGTGGCGATTCAATAACGGTAATCAACTTTATTGAGTCCCACAAGTTGTATTATGTTTAACCAGTATAAAATAGGATAAAACACCTATAATATTTTACTAGCATGAATAAGAAGCTCAAATATTCATACAACTATCAATCAAGTAAAACAAGTTAGACATGTGAAGTTTATCCCTCTACCCAAGCACAGAGCATATGGCATACATATATACGTTTGTAAACTCGCACATATCATACGCCCAAATACGTAGCATGTAGCAAACAGGACAAGTTGGAAAAAATTTCTCGATTGAAGTTGAAGTTTCAACCTACCTCTAACTGGGTAAGCTTCAGCCTTTAAATACCGATTATTTACGTTGAAGCCTCCAAACATACACAATCTAGTCAAAAAGCTCTTAACGAGGTCAAATTTGGTCATAGAACTCAATTTCATAAAATAAAAATTATATTTTAGTCAAAGTTAACAAAATTCAACCCCAAGTTCACGTGGTTAAACCCCAAAACAAAAAGTTAAGTCTCGATGACCCATAAGCTTTCGAGTCCAAATATGTTGTTAGATTCTCAATCCGAGTTTAAAACTGTTTTTAATTCATCAAAAGTACTTTCTTATATTCCAAGTCAAAACCATCTTTTATACTTTTTGATTCCTTCAAAATTGAAGATAGATTCAATTATAACTATAGATCTGAAGGATTACTTACCCCAATAGCGTTGATAAAAAGACACTAAAAATCTCCTCAATCCTCACTCCAAAAATAATAAAATGAACTTATGATATGAAATAGTGCTATATAAACAAAGTTCTAAACATGAAGAATCTAAACTAGATGTGTAAGGCCCTCACAATGTGAGCCACATCACGTTCTCCCCTAGGTTCTTGTCCTTCCGTGTACAGAAACCCCTACTGGTCTGCACATCTAGTGTAGTTCTTTGCTGGTTTTTCAATTTAAAACCTCTCCCGAATACCTCAAAACTTACTTGAGCCCTTAGGATCCCTCCAAACCATCACGACTAGTCCAAATACCCTATATGGACTTATCCAAATGCTCAAGCATGAAGCAAAATGCAACAACACAGATTCGAGGACTCATATTAAACTTAAGAATCTTAAGGTTCTAATTTTCATGCAATAATTCCAAAATACTCCTGAGCCCCTCAGATCCTAATTCGAACATACGTACAAGTCCAAAAACATCATATAAATTTATCAGAAGCTTCAAACCATGAACCAAAGTGCATAGGGGTAAGGTTGCTATTTTTAGCTTTTAAACCTTCCAAATGGCCAATTGTGACCCAAAACCTTCTCGAACCCTTCTGGGTACGCGCAATCATAAAACACCAAATGATCCAACTAAAAATCTTAACTTAGGTAATAGAGTTTAAACTAAAAATGACATGTTGGGTGATTACATTTTCAAGCCTGAGGACCAAATAGCTGGCATGTTTACTAAAACATTAAACAAGTTTCATTTTGAGAAGAATAGGCTGAAAGTATGGTTGATTAAAGATCACATGAGTGATCATATTTCCTTTTCTTACTGCTTGGCTAGTATGAGCTGAATAGGAATTTTGTTAATGATGAATTAAAATGTCATTTCTAGTCATATACTGTAAAAAGGATGCACTGAGACCAACGTATAATATTTTTCACAAAGTCTAATAATTCTATCCTTATTATCAAACAGAGAAATCAGTTCACGATTGTGTAGGTAAGGACTTACTCAAATTAGAATGCATTTATGTTTTATTTTATGAAAACTGTGAAGATCAATTTAAAGCCACCTGAACCGGGTAATTGTTCGACCTAACCCGCAGCTTTAATTGTGTATTTTCTCCTGGTTGTCAGAACTTATATTTTATGAGTCATACCTCTGATCTAATTCACAAGTATAATAAATTAATAATGTGCAGCTCTAAGCGCCTTAGAAACAAGTGATTCAACTTTAAAGTAATGTAAGGCATATATATTCAAATAACTTCTTTTAAAAGTGAGATAAACCATCGGTTTATCGTATTGTGTCTTGTCATGTCTTTCACTAGGACAAGTATTCAAAGCCATAGAACATTCCCTCACTGACTGATAAAAACACTACATATGTGTAGATAGCATTAGCTGTGTGCTGACTTTCAGTGTCTGATTAATAAACTTTACATATAGAACATAAGCTGGCATGTTTGATTTTAACTCCTTTTTGGTCATTGTAGGTTATGCACGAGGTCGGCCGAGGATTAGGTGGGAATCCTTAACTAAGGATAAAGCCCAGGAGTTGGAAGGGAGATTATCAGCTATGGGATCCTGAAGGAGTAGTGAGGATGCGAGCGTTATGTGATCAACGACAACGAACTATGCAAGGGAGGAAGCGAGAGAGGTGCTAGGGGTATCGAAGGGTTACTCTAGCAGGTACCAAGGCGACTGGTGGTGGAAAGACGTAGTCCAAGGCAGAGTGCAGGCGAAGAAGGTAGCATATATGAAGTTGGTAGGGAGCACAAGCGATGATAAGAGGAGAGAAAATAGAGAGAGGTACAAGGTAGCGAGAAAGGAGGCGAAGCTGGCGGTCACGGAGGCTAAGAATGCAGTGTATGGTCGCATGTACAAGGAATTGGGGGAAACGATAGGGATAAGAAGTTGTTTCGGCTGGCTAAGGCTAGAGAGAGGAAGGCGAGGGATGTGGACGAAGTGAGATGCATCAAAGACAAGGACGGTAGAGCATTAATGGGGGAGTCTCAGATTAAGTAAAGATGGCATACGTACTTTCATGGTCTTCTAAATGAGGAGAGGGACCGAGATATTGTGCTAGGGGAACTAAGGCAATCGAAAATTCTCCGAGACTTTAGGTATTGCAGGCGCATTAAGGTGGAGGAGGTCGTGGGAGCTATGCGTAAGATGAGTAGGGGCAGAGCGACTGGACCATACCAAATTCCGGTTGGGTTTTGGAAGTGTGTGGGTAGAGCAAGCTTGGAGTAGCTGACTGGGTTGTTTACTGTTATTTTCAAGAAGAAGAGGATGTCGGATGAGTGAAAGTGGAGTACAGTGGTATAGTTGTACAAGAACAAAGGTGATATCCAGTGTTGTAACAACTATAGGGGTATCAAGTTACTAAGTCATATCATGAAAGTATGGGAGAGGGTGGTGGAGGTAAGGGTGAGGGTCAGGGTGAGAAAGACGATGTCTATATCCGACAATTAGTTCGAATTCATGTCGGGTCATTCGACTGCGAAAGCTATCCACCTTATTAGGAGGTTGGTGGAATAGTTAGGGATAGGAAGAAGAATCGGCACATTGCGTTTATTGACTTGGAGAAAGCATATGACAAGGTGCCTAGGGAGGTGTTCTAGAGATGTCTAGAGGCAAAGGGTGTGCTAGTAGCTTACATTCTAGCGATCAAGGACATGTATGATGGAGCTAAGACTAGGGTTAGGACTCTGGGAGGCGACTCGGAGAATTTTCCGGTTGTTATGGGGTTACACCAAGGATTCTACGCCTAGCCCGTTCTTGTTTTCCCTAGTGATTGATGCACTGACACACCGTATTGAAGGGAAAGTACCATGGTGTATGTTATTCGCTGATGACATAGTTCTGATTGATGAGACGCGAGGCGGTGTTAACGAGGGGTTGAAGGATTAGAGACATTCCCTCGAGTCTAAGGGTTTCAAGTTGAGCAGGACTAAGACAGAATACCTCAAGTGCAAGTTTAGTGCTGAGTCGAGGGAAGTAGGCATGGACGTGATGCTTGGATCACAGGTCATTCCCAAGAGAGGTAGTTTCAAGTACCTTAGGTCGGTTATACAGGGGGATGAAGAGATCGACGAGGACGTCACTCACCGTATAGGGGTGGATGGATGAAATGGAGGCTAGCATCTGGAGTCCTGTGTGACATGAAAGTGCCACAGATACTCAAAGGTAAGTTTTAGAGAGTGGTATTAGATCGGGCATGTTGTATGGGGAAGAGTATTGGCCGGTTAAGAACTCTTATATCTGGAAGACGAAGGTAGCAGAGATGAGGATGTAGAGGTAGATGTGCGGGCACACTAGGATAGATAAGATTATGAATGAAGATATTCGGGAGAAGGTGCGAGTGACCCATGTGGATGACAAGATGCGTGAATCAAGGCATCAGATAGTTCGGGCACTTGCGGAGGAGAAGCCTTGATGCTCCAGTGAAGAGGTGTGAGCGGTTGGCTTTGGGGGTACGAGAAGAGGTAGAGGGCGGCCTAAGAAGTATTGGGGAAAGGTGATCAGGTAGGACATGGTAGACTATATATTTCTGAGGACATGAGCTTTGATGGGAAGGTCTGGAGGCCGAGCATTAGGGTTGTAGGCTAGGGGTAGTCGAGCTTTTTCTACTTCATATTGGGGTGATGCTGGTTTGATTAGGTTGATCTTAGATGGCTAGTTGTTAATGTTGTGTCCACACTCCACACTATCCTTTCTGTTTTTCACAACTCTATGCCTTAATTACTGGTTATTGTTGTTGCATGTCATCTATTTTATGATTTTTATGATGTTGTTACTATTTCTATGATTTTTGTTGACGCTACTGATATATTGTCTCTTCTTTTTTTCTTTCCATCTTTCTGAGCCAAGGGTCTATTGGAAACAACCTCTCTGTCCCATCGGGGTAGGGGTAAGGTATGCGTACACACTACCCTCCTCAAACCCCACTTTGTGGGATTTTACTGAGTCATCGTCATTGTGTTATAGGTTATGCTAAATAACTGAATCTGCTCATGAAAATTTCGTATAACTAATTCAAACCCATGAACAAATCATACGATAAATTAAAAGAATCAAGAGAGCTCAATCATTTTAATCGTTATTCTAATCATAAGATACTACAAATCTATGCAACTTAATTCCAAAGTTTCTCCATACCAAGACTATCGATATGTGAAAACAAAGAACAAAATAATACTTACTCCGTTTCAATTTATGTAAACATATTTGATTGAGCACGAAATTTAAGAAACAAATAAACTTTTAAAAAGTATGGTCCTAAACAAACCATAAAATTTGTATGATTTTAAAAGCTTCTCATTGTGAATAAAATTTGAAGTTTAAGCTAAATCATTTTTAAACTTAAATATGTGTCATTCTTTTTTGAACGGGCCAAAAAGAAAATAAGTTCGTATAAACTGAAATGGGGTCAACAGCTCAAATTTTACTACAATTACTTGAAATACGTTTGGATAACATCCTTTTTCGATTGGGTATGGCTTCAACTATTCCCGCAGCCCGTCAATTAGTTAATCATCGACATATTTTAGTTAATGGCCGTATAGTAGATATGCCGAGTTATCGCTGCAAACCCCGAGATATTATTACGGCAAAGGATGAACAAAAATCCAGAGTTCTGATTCAAATTTCTCTCGATTCATCCCCTCATGAGGAATTACCAAACCATTTGACCCTTTCACCCATTCCAATATAAAGGATTAGTCAATCAAATAATAGATAGTAAATGGGTCGGTTTGAAAATAAATGAATTTCTAGTCGTAGAATATTATTCTCGTCAGACTTAAACCGAGGGTTCGAAAAAAAAAATTCCCTTTAGGCTAAGTAAATTAACCTAAAGTTAAGTAAGATAAATCCGAGTTTGGTATGGATTTCCTCCATTTGTTTTTTGTATCATAGACCAAGGATCTATTTTCATTCCTTGTCTCAAAACTCAAATTCTAAGAAAGTTGTCTCACGGAAAAAAGTTGAAACCCTAAACCCTCCTCTGGCGACAGGCGATTCTACGAAGGCTTTCTCGAGCAGTCTTCCTGAGGTCTCCAATGGCCTCTCCGGCCGGCGACCAGCCACTCCCAACGGCTTGTCAACCCCCCAGGTCCCCTCTATCGTCCCCAACCCAAATACTACATTACCCAGGCCTCTAGATTACTCAAACATCTTCAAACCAGTCATGATCAATCCTACAATGCCTAGTTCGAGCAGCATGGTCGAGTCAGTCCCTTTCTGACGTGCAATAGTAGTCAATGAGAAACCAATGGTGAAGTTCTCAGAAGGCGAGGTCGATAGAATGAACGTGATCGAAGGCTTATAATATGCCGTAGTATGTAAGTTTTCGTATGGATGGCCTGAACTATCTGAATTACGCAAAATTATTCCTGCTCAATGTGGGATTAAGGGAGAATGTAATGTGGGATTTCTTAGGTACAGGCATGTCTTGGTAAGACTCACATTATGGCAAGATTTTATTGATCTTACGTCGAAGGGTGTTTATTACGTAAAATCTAAGGATGGGTTTGATTATCAGATGAGAACTTTAATATATGGTTCCAATTTTAAAGTAGGAGAAGAAACCCCCAAGGTCATGGCTTGGATTTCGTTCCCTAATCTTTTGCCTACCTTTTTTGTGAAATAATGTCTCTTTTCATTAGCATCAGCAGTTGGTAAGCCATTACAGTTGGATTTAGCTACTATTAATAAGACATGACCTAGTTGTGCTCGTGTGAAGGTACTTGTAAATTTGATTGCTGATTTACCAAAGAAGATACGTATGGATATAGAGAATGAAGCCATCGGAGCTACAAGTACTGAATGGGTGAGAGTTAATTATGACTACCTCCCAAAATACTGTAAAGAATGTAAGCTTCAAGGTCATGATATGATGAACTGTTGGAGAATACATCCAGAACTCATGGAGAACAAGGTTGATGAAGCTATGGATGATACTGGAAAAGAAGTAGCCAAAGCCAAAGAAAAAGGCCCTCCAATGATCCTGACAAGTGGGAAAGTAGTAGGCAATGTTGGTGAACAATGGAAGGAAGTTAGGGATAATAGAGTGAAAGCTGGTGGTAATCAATCTAATCAATCTAACAATGGAAAGGAGATGGTTCCACTACAAGTTGTAGGTGACAAGCAGGTTCATGTATCCAACAAATTTGCAGCGTTGGAGAATGTAGATGCTGGGAATGATCACAACAAACAATTGGCAATAGTTAATGGTGTCCAAGATGTTGTAGAAGTAGTTCAGGTAGACAATAATTCTCCTAGTCAAGGAGGGATTCAAGGTGGTGGCAATAGTCCTAAAACCAATCCTAGTCCTAATGGGAAAAGGAAAGGTTTGAATCCGGATGCCCCTATATTTAACCCATACTTAGCTGGGAGTGAAGTAGTACAAAAAGGAGTATCAACTACTCCTAATGAAAAAAAGGAAGGAAGTGCCGAGAAATATGGAGTCAACAACTCAATGGGTACAACGAACTTTTGCTGGAAACATTGTGGCTACTAATATTTCTGTTCAAGAAGTCCCATCTCAAGATACAAGGGTTGATGAATTGGCAAATCAACAAAATAGGGGTTACCAAAGGAAGCGGAACCAAGTGATGATGTGTTTCAAACAAGGGAAAGGGTGAACTGGAAGGGCGGCAGGCTATGGGTTGATCAAATTGAAGAAGATTCTGAAGAGGGTGAAATTCCTGATGGTATGCAAGCTGAAATAGATTCAAATATTGATGGTGAAGAAGAAGAGCAAAGTGATAATGTTGATGCTAATATTAACACGAATGTGGATGAGGAGATGATGAACAATGATGAAAATAATCCAAAGATGATTGAAGGTAACAAGGAAGCTAGTGAAATCCCAATGATCTCTAATGCTGAAACAGTAAACCCTAATGAAGATGGGAACCCTAATATCGCTACAGTAAATCCTAAGTATGTCAACGTGAACTTGGGGGATCCATGTGGAACTGGGAAGGAAATTGTAGTCCCTGAAGAGACCCCATATGATAAAAAGGAGAAGGCTAAAGCTGGAGCAAAGAAATTGGCAAAGGATCGTCCTACCATGGGACAGATCATCACTATTCCATTAGATAAAACTGTGGAGAAGCAGCAACTGGAAACTGGGGCTCAAACATTAGTCTCTAAATAACCTAATGATATGGCAACAGCTATACTTGAGGAGAAAGGGGTGGAGGATCAGTTGGAAGGAGCTGGCAAAGATTATGATAAAGAGTCAATTGATCAGAACTTTTGAAATATAGCAAGACAAGCATACCTATCTCCTAGACTCATGGAGAAGGCAAGGTCAGTACCTAAAGGGAGGAAGAAGGCTGTGAAAGATCCAGTAAAGAAACTATCATTAATTCCTTGAACTGGAGTGCAAACAAGAAGAACTCTCTCTAAATCAAATCTATAATGCATGCCCTAATTTGGAACATTAGATCTGTGAAGACTATGCAAGCCTTTGAGAGGCTCATTACAATGAATAGACATCATCACTTTGAGTTCATTGGACTCATGGAACCTAAGCAACAAGCTAGGAAATTGGAGAGGTATAGAAGAAGAATTGGTTTTTCTCAGGCGATAGCTAATGTCTCCAATAAAATATGGGTATTTATAGATGAGGTGTTTGAAGTTAACATCATTTATTAAATGGTGCAACAATTAACTTTAAGATTATTTCACACGAAATCTCATGTGGAATTAATCTTAACATTGGTGTATGCAAAATGTGATCATATAGAGAGGATTGAATTATGGGATTCATTATATAACTTGGCAATGGATATGACTGTTCCATGGCTTGTTGGAGGAGACTTCAACGTAATATGGGATGAATAAGAAAAGTTTGGGGGATTGCCAATGTCTATAAATGAGATTAATGATTTTAGGTATTGTATAAACACTTGTAATCTCACTGACTTGGGCTTCAAAGGTAGCATATATACTTGGTGGAATGGAAGAGCAGATGAAGAGTGTATATTCAAGAGGCTAGATCGATGCTTGGCTAACACGGAGTTTCAACAGGCCTTCCCAGGCTTAGAAGTTACTCATTTATCAAAATTGGGTCAAACCATCGACCTTTATTGTTGAAGTGTGATATTGAGGCAGCACCAGTGAAGAAGGCATTTAAGTTTTTAAACTTTTGGATAAATAATGATTCATTCAAGGATGTTGTGAAAGAGAATTGGCTTGCAGATTTTCATGCTAATCCTTTTGTGATATTTAACCACAAGCTAAAGAGATTGAAGAATGACTTAACTACTTGGAGTAAGGCAACCTATAGGGATATTTTTCAAAAGATAGCAAGCTTGGAGGAAGTTGTTGTGGTCCATGAATCACAGTTTGAGGCATACCCAACGAAAGACAATCGAGAAAGGCTCCAAAAAGTGCAAGCTCAATGGATAAAATACTTTGCTATTGAGGAGGAATTCTGGAAGCAAAAAGCAGGCATGCAATGGTTCAAAGATGGTGATAGAAACAAGAAGTTATTTCATTCACATGTAAATGGTCGAACGAGAAGATTGAAGATCAAAAGAATTCAAAACAATGCTGGAATTTGGGTTGAAGAGGATACAGGTATTGCGGAAGAGGCAGTAACTTTCTTCAAGCAACAATTCACTGAAGATGTAGTCCCTTCATACTTTCGTATACTGGACTATGTTCCTTCATTGATAGACCTGAGACAAAATTCAAAATTAATGAAACAACCAACCAAAGAAGAAGTTAAACATGTAGTGTTTGGTCTCAATTGTGATAGTGTTGGAGGCCCGGATGGGTTTACATGAAGTTTTTATCACTGGTGTTGGGATATTATAGGGTATGATATATATGACATGGTTAGAGCATTTTTCAATGGCCATGAGTTGCCCAAATATATTACTCATACCAACCTAGTGCTACTACCAAAGAAGAAGGAGGTGACAACTTTTTCGGATTTGAGGCCAATAAGTCTTAGAACTTTCTCCAACAAGATCATATCAATGTTATCCATGAAAGTCTAGTAGGATTTCTTCCTAATATTAGCTCTGAGGAACAAGCCGGATTTGTTATGGGGGGGAGCATTGTTGAAAATGTGCTCTTAACTCAGGAGATTATAACGGATATTAGGTTGAGGACCAAGGTAGGGCCTAATGTAGTGATTAAACTAGATATGGCCAAGTCGTATGATAGACTCTCATGGTTATTTATGACAAAGGTGTTTAGGAAGATGGGGTTCGATGAAAGATTCATAGGGATGGTATTTGGGATTGTCTCAAATAATTGGTATTCAGTGCTCATAAATGGACAACCCTATGGATTTTTCAAATCATCTAGAGGAGTCAAGCAAGGAGATCCTTTGTCTCCTACATTGTTCATCTTGGCAGCGGAGGCATTATCTAGGGGATTAAATGCCTTGCATTTGAATCTCTATTTCTGTGGATATGGGATGCCTAAATGGAGTCCTAAAATTAACCATTTGGAATACGCGGATGATACAATTATCTTCTCCTCATCGGATGCTATGTCTCTTCGACTAGTGATGGAAGTGTTGCATGCATAGAAATGGCTTCTGGGCAGCTTGTGAATAACGGGAAATCTGCCATATATATGCATTTGCTATATTTTATGCTAGGAGAAAGATGGACTACTACAAAGATTTTATCACTAAAGTCATGGATAAGTTACACGCATGGAAAGGGAAGTTGCTTTCAATTGGAGGTAGGGCAGTATTGATCTCACATGTGCTCCAAAGCATGCCAATTCACTTGCTTTATGCGGTTAACCCACCTCAAAATGTCATCAACAAATTACATAAGGTATTTGCTCAATTTTTTTTGGAGTAGTACGATTGGAGGTAGTAGTAGACATTGGGCCTCTTGGAATACTTTGTGTATGCCATGTGAAGAGGGAGGGATTGGTTTTAGATCCCTTCATGATGTATCAAAAGCTCTCTTTAGTAAATTGTGGTGGAATTTTAGGACTAAGCCAAGTCTATGGAGTTCATTTGTGAGTCAAAAATATTACAAAAAGTTAAATCCTATTATTGTGCCATGGAGGAGGAGGTCTCATATATGGAGGAAAATGTTGGTGTGTAGAGATGCTATAGAGCATCAAATCACTTGGCACCCAAATATGGGATCTTCTCTATTCTGGTTCGACAATTGGATAGTATTAAGTGCTTTATACTTTCTTGTCCCTCCAGAATTTGGTATAGATGAGAGCATCCACAATGTTTATGACGTGGTGGAAGAAGGGGCATGGGACATCGTCAAAATAATGGAAGCACTGCCAGAGGAGTTTTCCATTCATATCTTGGAAAGGGTGAAGCCTCCAGTCATGGAAAACACTCTAGATGTCCCATATTGGATGCTTGAACCTCGTGGAAACTTCAGTGTCAAGACTGCTTGGGAGTAGTTAAGGAGAAGGAACGAGCCAAGAGTTGCATACAAAATGATTTGGGTTAAGGGGTTGCCATTCAAGATATCATTTTTCGTGTGGAAAGCCAAATTACCCCTTGATGATTTTATGAGACGATTGGGGTACTGTATGCCATCAAAATGTTGGTGTAGTATGGAACCAAAAGAAGAATCATTGGTGCATTTTTTTTATACATCACACGCTGCCAAGTTAGTATGGAAGTATTTTCGATCAAGGGCTGGAATTCCAATAGAGGGATTAACTTTGCATCAAGCAATCACAAGGTGTTGGACTGCCAAGGTTTTGCCAAGAATAAAATCTATTATGCAAGCACTACCTGCGTGTATTATATGGGAGTTGTGGAAGAGTAGAAATAGCTACAAATACCGGGAAGCAGTGTCGATTAGTAGGGTGATATATCAAGTCTCATCAACTCTTCAAAACCTTGTAAAGGTGAGGAAACCTGGGCTGGTGAACGTACCTCACAAATGGCATGACTTGTTGCTAATGATGGAAAACTGCACTCCTAGGTTGAAGTATGAAAAGGTGATTTGGGAGAAGCCTATGGAGGGTTGGGTAAAGGTGAATACGGATGGTGCATCAAGGGGGAATCCGGGTAGGAGTTCGATTGGGGTTTGTGTTAGAGATGATGCTGGAGATGTGTTATATGCACTTGGAAGGGAGATACACGAAACCACAAACACTGAAGTTGAGGCAGTCGCTATTATTGAAGCCTAATTTTGCTCAAGTATGGATCCAAACGGATTCTATGCTATTGTTGAACATTATAGAGGGTGTGTGGAAGCCTCCTTGGAGTATTATACGACAGGTGGAGGAAATATGGGAATTACTGGCGTGGATGAGGTATAAGATTACACATATATTTAGAGAAGGAAACAAATTAACAGATCACCTTGCAAATTATGCCCTTGATGTTGGTGAGATTGAAGGTCATGAGTTTTGGCAATTAGATTCACAAGGGAGGAGAATTGTGAATGAGGATAAGTTACAATGTCCATACTTGAGGGTGAGGGTTGCAAAAAATTGAGGAGTAAGGAGGCAAGGTGGAGTAGGGGAAAGGAGAGGCAATAATTAGGGAGGAGTACATGTTGATGTTTTTTACTACTAACCTTGTGTTCTTTTTTGCAGGAAAAGTTATTGTGCTCATGCCTTGTCACTCATTACTACTTCTATGGGTGGTATTAGTACTATGTACTCATTCCCTTGAAGAAGGAAAGTTGATAAGCACAAGCATGAGAATTCATTACTGGAAAATACCAAACATGGGACACCCCTTGCACTGGATTTGGCACTATAAACTGGAAATAATAGGGCCCTTTTGGAACGAAATCCAGGTGCAACACTGGTCAGCAGCATGTGTAGTATCATCCAACACAAGGGATGTTGCAAGATGCAAAAGGATAACATACGATTCTAAAGACAAAAACAACAACGCTGGAAAGGCATTAATTCCAGCATGCTTTCTTTGGATCGTGGTTACGGGCAGCAATGGTGCAAATAGGGCTAACACCTTGATATGGCATGATACTAGAACCCCCAAGAAGACACACGAGCAAAGGTTTCAAGATATAAGCAATGGAAGGTACGCTTAAAACAAGGCAAATTTCAGGCAACTAGAGTGATTTGGGCAGCATATTGTGCTAAGGATACGTTGAAAATCAATTGGGCAAACATTTGGAAGCACTCGGTAAGGAAAAGACAAGCTTCCACACACCAAGCTAGGATACTAAATCAATACACGAAGGCAGCAAAGATCAAAGGCAATCAAGGTAACATTGAGCGAAAAATCTGGGCAGTGACATTTTGGCAAATGGACGTGAATGCTAAGGAGCAGCTAGGGCTGATATTCTTTACATCTTTTAGACATTATGTACTACCAATATTGAGACACTCAATTTTGGTAATAGGTATTATGTATTTGTCAAAGTCTATTACTTACATCTCTTAGGATCTCTTGACTATGTGTTTTCTATTTTTCTATATATATAAAATCTAGCCCTAGCCCTAGCCCTGCCTAGTGGATTACTTATAAAAAAAACAGTAAGTAATAGCAACGCTTGACTTCACTTACACGGCTCAGAGAATGCAAATGAGGCGTAGGGTCTAGGTAATGTTATTACTGCCAACGTTATCTGAAAATACATGTCTAATTGACCAACCCAGATATGAACTCACTTTTGAGAATTTAAATGCAAAGCTCCTAACAGCATTGCCTTCCTATAGTAGAATCAAATGGAAAACACGAGAACAGCATTTATAAACAGATTCTCGAGAGAACAATAGGGACTAATTTCACACCCACCCCCACCCCCGCATAATAAGGCCTTGCAAATCATGGGTAAGAAATATACAATTGTGACAAACTTTGCTGCCATCTGACCCATTAAAAATACATATTTTGTCACTTGAATAAACATTTTCTATCTGTCAGCATGTCCCAGACACGTTAGCTGCAGGAACCTTAGGTGGATAATTTGTCAAGTCAACATCAATGAGAGAGAGATCATGGGACAATGAGACACTATTTGATGCATCTATCAGCAATGAAGAATTCACTGCCTCTGATTTCCCAGTTTGACAGCCATTCCCAGCATTTTCGGAAGTACTGCTAGCAGAAGAAGAGAGACTAGACAATTGTATATATTCCAATTTGTTTGCAGATATCTTCTTGTCTTTCCTAACACTATCCATCTCTGTGCCAGTTGGGACAAAAGTCCTCGCCCTGTATTTTTTTGTTCCCTCATCACCCTCGCTATGATTATAGAGCACGTAATCATGATAAGTAGGAGCAAACTGCATTAGTGGAAGAACAAAAATTTGTCAACATACATTTGGTTATACAGTATACAAGGCAATACGGAAAATGAGCATATTGCCTGGTTTACCTGGTGGACAGTGTCATGGTAAAAGTCATTAAGTTTAAGCGCATGGCCAAGGCTAGCTAAAAAGCCATGAGAAGGACCAACATTAGCCCCAGCATACTCCTTGTATGGAAAAGCAAAAAGATGGCCAGCAGCAGCAATAAGCATCTCAACACAAATTATAAAATTCTGAAATTCTGCAGCTTCCTCGGTGTCTTTAATAAATCGAGCCTTCGCAGCAAGAAACACCAGAACTCCCTGGAAGTCAGTTACGAAGAAGGATATGAGAACTTGAAGCTTGAAATGGACATAACTTTTAAACACGAACATATTCCGTGAACCAAGAGGCAGTACTTCTTTGTCTAGGATTTCAGTATAAGCTCTATTACACACCATTGCATGAGCAAAAAACAAAAGGAAAACCAGCCCTTTAAAAATACATGACTTATCCAAGCTAAGTTAAAAAGGTAATCCTCGCTTTGTCAGCAAGCAAACTACCACATTTCAAAAGCGTAAAAGGTAAAAGCAACCATTCCTCCTTAATAAAGATTTGTTATTTTATTTTATTACATAGGGGAGTAGGGGCAGGGGAGGAGATTACAAGGTGAGGAATCGAACCCTTACCAACAAGGTAAAAGTTCTGGTAGCCAACAAACTGAGCTACTAAGATTCCCCCTTTAATAAGACTTACACTTGAAAGGAAAATTAGAGAATTTCATAATTATATCAAGTTATGACTAAAAAGAATAATTACAATAAGTTACATTTGCAACTCACCACAGTCAAACAAGAACAACAATAATAACATATCCATTGTATTCCCACAGTGTGAGATTTGGGCAGGATATGTGTACGCAGACCTTACCCCTACCTTGTAGAGGTAGAGAGGTTGTTTTCGATAGACCCTCGCCGCAAGAAAAGCATTTCTCAGCAGGTTTGAACAAGAAAAACAATGTGAAAAAGCCATGTCGAATATACTAAAGACAAGAACAGCAACATCGAAATAACAAAGCAATTAAAAAACGGAAGCAAGTGAAACAACAGGTAGTAATAAAAATCGAAAAATAAGATAATACGAGAATAATAATA
Source organism: Nicotiana undulata (assembly GCA_005239495.1). Classification (NCBI taxonomy): domain Eukaryota; kingdom Viridiplantae; phylum Streptophyta; class Magnoliopsida; order Solanales; family Solanaceae; genus Nicotiana; species Nicotiana undulata. Next base: position 41,012 of record ML265725.1, on the reverse strand, counting down.
ATACTGATATGGAAAATATGGAACAGATACGGTGCCCCAAACTCGATTACCTACTAATCTTCTACCCTTATCCTCGACTTCCATATCCTTCTAGCTAGGGTCATGTCCTCGCTAAGTTGAAGATATGTCACATCCTGTCTAATCACTTTTCCCCAATACTTCTTCGGCCTACCTCTACCTCTCCTTAGACCCACAATTGCCAACCTCTCATACCTACTCACTGTGGCACCTGTGCATCTCCTCTTCACACGCCCGAACCACCCTAGTCTCGCTTCCCTCATCTTGTCGACCACAGAGGTCACTCCCACCTTGTCACGAATATTTCAATTAATCATATCTCTCCTAGTATGTCCCCACATCCATCTCAACATCCTCATTTCCACTACATTCTATCTTCTGAGCGAGAGTTCTTGACTGGCCAACACTCCGCCCCATATAACATAGTTGGTCTAACAACCACTGTGTCTTTGTGGGACCTTTTTATCGCACAAGACACCGGATGCGAAAGTCAAACGAGAATCAAGCAAAAATGGCCATCTGGTGAACAGCATAACAATTCTAGGCGTAACAGCATTCCCAATGGGCATCAATAAGCAGTTAAGGAAAGATAACCACTTACGAAAAAACACAACTATGTGAAGAAAACGTGTGCACCAATAAGCAGTTAGTAATAATAGTTCTAGAGTTTAATTGTTTTGCTGGACAATGGTGAAACGATACTAGGACAGAACCACTACTTGTGAAAGCAATTTTTCTAGCTAACAGAGCCAAAGAAGCGAAAAGCATCAAACCATGCCAGATTTGGTGCAATAAGGCCAGTGATAAAAGATTATGGAAGGTTTCTTTACCAAATAACACAGAGTAAATAAATGTAATTAAGCACAATTCAATATCAGTGGTGGATACAGAATGTGATTATATAAATTTATAGAAAGATGGAAGATCCTACCTGCCAGTAAGTAAGGAATACAACAGATTTGATTATGATAAACTTTGGAACTGGATTAAATGGCTGGAGCAAATCTCTGCATGCCACGTAAAACAAGACCAAGGCATAAAGTGCCATCGAGTATGAGATAGTATAGATAATTGTGAGGTAGAGGTAGGATTGCTTTGGACTGAAATTTCCATCCTCATATTTCTGTTTTGCATAAAGTATGAATGTGACTGCCACTAATATGGGCTTGAGGATCACAAACTGCAAACATCCCTGCTTGCACCTACGAATAAAGCGCCTGCATAGCTTTGATATCAACAGAAATGCAGTTTACCAAATATAAAACACGAGATGAAATCTTGAATCATCTAACAAAATTTATAGCATTTCCGCAATACCTATGCCATTAACTAAACAGGACAACATGGTGAAAAATAATCTGGTGGCGAGGATCAAGGGGGTCGTTAAGTGGCTCAAGACTACTGAAAATCCATTGACGTCCAAATATTAGATACAAACCAAAAAGGTCTAAATAATTAATGTTCATTTATGTTGGAGAGAGAATACTATTTTTTGACAAATTGCAAAGAAATGTGGCTTCCTGCAAGAGTATCTTACCCATCCAAAGGAATTGGAGGAAAGCAACACGTCATCAGATACCAATTAGGCTTTAGAACTCGACCACTCAGATTTAGAACAACAGCTCCTGGGCCACCTACCCATGCCAGACAGAGTGATAGAAAATTATATATGACCCAAGCCTCATATCTGAAATGGAAATTAGAAATATTAAATCCATAAAGTTTATTATTTAGCTTCAAAGAGAAACGTTTACGCACCATCTCAGTTCAAAGGATACATCGTATACAAATTTATAACCAAACACCCCCTTCCCCTAAAAAACTACTATTACTTTTGGCATGCTTGAATAGGATGGAAATTAACAAAGAAAAGATTGACTCAAATACACATGAGATATGTGCAAATGAGCTAAAAATGTCAAACAATGAAGGCAAAGCAACAAACAAATATAAACCAGACTCTTCATATTGATGTAAATTTTTGAAGATAATAGGAGTAGAAGGGCTATGAGTGAGCCAAACATGTGAAATCCAGATCCCGCCATCCCGGAGAGCCAATGCATGAAGACATAACTTATTCAATGTGTTTAATGTAAATTTGGGACAAAACATTGTGTTAATACACAATACTTATTTATGTATAATTGAAGTATTTATCCAAAAAAAGAACAGTCTCTATAATTGAAGCTACTACACTCCTCTCTTTCCTCTAAAGTCCAAAGAAATGTGGCCGGAGCTTTGAGGAAGTTCTTCCTTCGACCAGTCAAATGCACTCACAAACACCAAAAAGAACAACAGTAGCAAGTATATGGATACAGTATGTTAAGCCTCTATAATTGAAGTTAAAATGCTCCTTCCTTTTTACTCACAAAAAAAAAAAAAATGATCCTTCACTTCCTCTGAATTCAAAGATATGCGGTTTAAACTCAAGTTTAAACACAAACACAACCACCAAAAAGAGTAACATCCCAAGTATAGGGATCTCATAGTAAGATAGATAAACCAAGAATCAATATAATAAAACTAACCTAACAAAGAACATACCCAAGACATGGATCATGGTAAGACTAACATTGTTTCCATTTCCTCTCTATATGCTGTAAGCACCAACTAATTTCTGTGAGGATTCCGTCAATGCATAGACACCAATAAGAGTTCACAAAGACATTATAGTTTTTGCAGTAGTTCAAAGGAAGTTTCAAGCCATTTCTCTCTACGATTTTTGTTTTAAAAAAAATCGGTTATTGTCATAATATTATTGATGTAAGAAAACCACCATTAAAGTGATGCTGGGACAGAGTACATCCAAAAGAAAGACTTTCTGGTGAGTAGGTAACGAACATAGAGAGTCAACATAAGCCAACGGCGCTAAAGCATTTGCCGTGGTCTTCTGTAACGACCCGACCAGTCGTTTTGAGCTCTAGCATGTCATTCGGCGGTTTGAGACCTTGATTAGCTTCACTATACGTATAATGACTTGCATGTGCAGTTGGTTTCGATTTTCGAGAAGTTCGGAGTTGATTTGGAAGAATAATTCTCAATTTGGAAGGTTTAAGTTGAAAGAGTTTATCAAGGTTTGACTTTTGCGTAAACGACCTCGGAATCGAACCTATAGGTTCGTAAAGTGATCTCAGACTTGGGTGTACGTCCGGGTTGAGTATCGGATGGTCCGGGAGCAATTCGGCGCTTATTATCGGAAGTTCGCATTTTGAATTTGCTATGTGTTACTTGAGTGGACTTTGGTGTTATCAGACTCCGGGTGGTGTTTTGGGACCTTCGATAGGTTCATTTAGTTGATTAGAACTTGTGTGTGAAGTTTGGTCATGATCCGGAATGTTTAAGTGTGATTCGGATACGGAGTTTGAAAATTAAAAGGGATTTTGATCGTCGATTCTTGGTTTTGATGTTATTTGTGGCGTTTCGAGCCTTGGGATAAGTTTGGATAAGGTATGAGGAATTGTTGGTACGATTGAACAGTGTCCTGGGGGCCTCGGGTGTGTTTCGGGATGGTTTCATACCATTTCCCTTTGATTTGCAGCTGCGGGTTTCTGGTGTCTTTGGTATGCATCACAATCGCGGATGGTGCGACGATCGCGAAGGGTGATCTGGAGCTGGGGCTTGCTGTTCTTTGCGATCGCGGGTGATGATCCACGTTCTCGTGGTGGCCTAAGTTGGGGCTTCGCGTTTGCGTGCCTAGGCCCGCGTTTGCATAGGGGTTGAAGTCGGGCTGGGGTGAGTTGATTTTCGCGAACGTGAAGAGGTCTCGGGTTCGTGGTGGAAGGGTTGTTCATATTTTGTGATCGCGGAAGGTCAGATGTGATCGCGTAGGCTATTTTGGTCAGCAGGGGTGTTTTTGCTTCGCGATCGTGATAGGTAACGCCTGGGCAGTGTAAAGTTAGCAATTCGAGAATTTGCTCAATTTTATCTTATTTCTCTCATTAGAGGCGATTTTGGGGCGATATTGGAGGGGCAATTTTATTATCTATCACAAGGTAAGTGATTCCTACTCATTGTGAGCTAAATACATGGATTATATATGAATTTTAACATGGAAATTAGTCTAAATAGTAGGATTTTGGAAGAAACCCTATTTTTGATTTTTGACCACGAAATTGGACATGGAATTCTGTATAAATCATATATTTGAGTTCCTGGTGCTATGGATAATATTTATCTGCGAAAATTTACGAAATCCGAGCGTGTGGGTCTGTGAGTTGACTTTGTTGATTTTTCGTGTGGAATTGGGAATTATTTGTAATTGTTAAATTACGAGTCTTTGAGTATATTTTGATTGGTTTGCACGTTCTTTGACTAGTTTCGGATTGCTTGCCATTGGTTTGAGGTGTTAGAAAGTCGTTGGAGCCGGTTATCGGATTTTGGAGCGAGGTAGGTCTCCTATCTAACCTTGAAAGGGAGAATTTACCTCGTAGGTGTTATATTTGTTACGTGTTACGTGTTATGGGAGCTACGCACATATCAGGTGACGAATGTCTATGCGTATGGAAGATTCTTGATTATGTTTGGGTAGACTTGGGCCCATAGCATGTTTTAACTGTACTATTTGAGTTATTCTTGCATGCTTAGATACTTCAATTTATGTTTTTGTCTAAGACTAGACTTGCCTAGAGTATCGAACTTTGCTATTTAGATACTTGACGGCTACTTGATTAGTTGCCGAAATTATACTCTTTTTTACATATTTTTCCCGCGTTGTACGTGTTTGTCCGAAAGTTTCTTGAATTTCATAACTCACATATATACTCGTGAGTTTGACCAATGACCCGTCAAAGTTTCACTATTATGGGATCGGGATGAAAACCTCAGCAGTACCATTATGGAATCTGGTCGTTCCCCTTGGCAGTATTATGAGATGTGTCTATGGATCGGGTCCCCTTGGCAGTATTATGAGATGCGTCTATGGATCGGGTCATACGACCTCGGCATTGTACATTATTATTACGGGATCATGTCGTGCTCCTTGGCAGAATCGTGTGTAATATTCCATAAGGAGTCAGCGTACCTATGAGTCCTTCTGACTTTGAGATGTGACATTTTATTGGTTATTGATCTTATATATGTTCCATTCAAGATAATACTCGGTATTTGGGGATTTTGTATTTATTCTTCTATTGAAGATCATGTTACGCACGCTTTTATTTGCCATGCTTTCCCAAATATCCTAATTAAGCATCAACAACTTTTTTTTAATAAAAGCAACTATGAGGCAATAGAGCCATTTAAATCAACATCAAATTACTATAGGAACATCATTTTACAATTTGGCGAGATGACCGAGAACTCTCCTCCACCATTCTTGCCAACTTTTCCATCTCCATACACCAGAGCCAGGAAAGTAAGCTCATTTACCACGCAAACTATCTAAAATCAAGACTCATAATACTCAAATAGATTGCAAGGCAACAAAGCAATTATTGGTAAACAACTAGTTAAGCAAATTTATCGAATCGCAGAAAATTCCACATTTCAATTTACAATAAAAATGCTAGAGGTTGTTATTGCTAGAAAAGGGAGGGTTATACTTTGAACTCCTTCACACAACAGGAATGAAATAATACGTTACCAAGTTGCATCTGCTAATCAAAACCTGCTCCATAGTCCAAGTGACCCCCACCCCCCAAGAAAAATATTCTCAGAAAGATAATTAAAAAAAATCATAAGCAAAATGAATCCAAGATCCTAATCGTTTCCTAGAAGGCTAGAACAAGGATTTTGCAACACCGGCATCATAATGTTTTCATATCAACTTACAACCGAAAAATAATTACTAGCCACATCTCTCTCAGTTTTGAATCATCGCTCAAAATTCCAATTAATTTCACAACATACACTATAAACCTAAGTTGCGGAGACTCTTCGATTTTGGTGTCGTCCCCGTACCGATACAAGACGGGGACGGGCGCGGGATACCTCCCAGATTCGGTCAACTGACTTCAGACACTTTGATCAGAGTCTATCAACAAATTTGGGAGAAAAATTGAGATTTTGATTTCTCAAAATCAAAAATAAAACAGATTTAGGAGAATGAAAGAATAATGTCCACCTTGGAGAATGAAAGATTGAATTCTACAATATTCATGTAAGTTTTTCACATGATACCTCTCAAAATTTATAATATTTGTATAGCTTTGTGTTTATTAGCCGAATCACCGCACCCATATCCATATCCGGATCCGCACCCCCGAATTTGAAAATTTAGATTTTGCCGAATCTGATATTCGGATCCGTCCGTGTATCGGATACCCGCACCCGAGGCCAAGGCCGAGCAACTTAACTATAAATTGTGTGTAATAGGGGTGGTGGAGTAACAAATGCTTAATGTCTCATGTCTCCTTGTACTTGACACACCAGCTAATGTAAATTGTTCTTTTCCTCAAATTATTTGATGTTATGATGGCTCCCCAAACTACTATCCAAGTGAATAAAGGCACTTTCCTCAGTGTTATAGGAATTCAAATTGAGGCGTGACAAAATTCCAATTTTCTCTCTCGTAATTGATATCTGTAGTTGAAGGACAGTTTGTAGTTTGTTGAGCTCTCCTGCCTCCCCTCCCCCCCCCCCACCCCCACCACCCCCACCCCCAAAAGAAACCCCTAAAGATATCTTCTTATACGCAGATACCACAAGATTCCACCTTAGGCAACTATTTCTGTTTTGCTACGTCACAGTGAAGATGGGCTGAAAAGCTTTGCAATAAGAGACATTTCTGCACTTTTTTTTTTTTTTTGATGAAATAAGATTCTTCATTGCAAGGCATCAAGAAGATGCAAAATTCCAAAGAGGATAAGTGTAGCTCCATTACAACAAAAAGCTTACTTAGCACAGGGAGCTAGCCACAAGACAAAAGTAGAAAGTAGCCAAGTTAGAGCAATTGGGCCAATGAAATCTACCAGGGAAACTACATTATTTACAGGGGTTAGAGAGTTCCAACTAAATAGGTACACAAGGCATTTAGCTTCGAGAGTAGAGTTGAAATGCCATCAAAACATCTATGATTCCTTTCTTGCCAAAGGCACCAAAAAAAGCTTGCTGGGATCATCTTCCAGACCTTCTTGATGGTTCTGTCAACTTTCCAACTGCTCCAACCCTCCACTGCCTCCCTGATACCTTGTGGTTGTGTCCAGCTTATACCCAGTATAGAGAGAAACATATACGACATGTCTGCTGCCACTGGACAATGCAAAAATAGGTGATTGATTGATTCAAAGTTATGCTGACACAGGTAGCATCTATTGACCAGCTGAAAACTCCTTTTACAGAGATCGGCTTGGGTGAGGCAAGCTTCTTTGAGTGCAGTCCAAGTGAAGCAGATAACGTTTGTAGGGAGCTATGTCCTCTAAATAAGCTTCCAAGGCCAAGAGTCAATGATTCCATTGTGCTTGCACATGCGCCTGTAGCCTAACTTCACTGTATATGGGCCTGTACCACACCCTATGCAACTAAGCCTGTCTTGGGTCTGCTCATTTATGGTAAAGTTTCCTGATCTACCAAGCAGAACAGATTGACTATCCAGCTCCCAGTCATGCATGTTCGTTCTGAAAAGTGGAACCCGAGAGTTTCATGATCTATATTGACTTACTGTGGAGTTGAGGTCACTAGCAATCTGGGATAGCAGAGGAAAACTCTCTTTGAAGAGGCAGTTGTCTAACCATCTATCCTCTCAGAATCTTACATGCAACCCAATCCCAACCTTGAAAGAAATATTCTGAGAAAATTCCTTCCAAAGGCTGTTGATGTATTTCCATGGCCCAACACCATGGGGGGTCTACTGAGTTTGGTACACCAGTGGCTCGGTTGACCATGCTTGGCTATCACCACCAGGCTGATGTCTTCCTCATTATATCTCCCTATCCATTTCATTAACATGCTTTTGTTGTGCTTTGCTAGGTCTTTAATTCCAAGCCCACCAAGGTCTTTAGGTTGAGTCACTTTGGCGCATTTAACCAGGTGAAGGTGAAACTTATGTCCCTCACTGTTCTCCTTCCATAGAAAATTCTTCCTGAGTTTGTCCAGCTGCTTGAGCACTTTGCTGGGCATAGGATATAATGACATGAAATAGGTTGGGATACTGTCAATCACACTGCTAATAAAAGTTAGCCTACCGCCCATGGAGAGATAATGCATCTGCCATGTCGCCAATCTCTTCTCTACCTTCTCTAACACCCCATTCCACACTTCAGCGGATTTGAATTTGGCTCCCAATGGTCGGCCAAGGTATGTGGCAGGGAAGGAGCCAATACCACAGCATAGAATATCAGCTAGAGCTCTAAGTCGGGAACTTCATTAACCGGGTATATTATGCTTTTTGCCATGTTGATGTGAAGTCCTGATATAGCTTCAAAAATGAGCAGAGTAAGATTAAGATATCGAACCTGAGATTTTTCAGCACCACAGAAAACTAATATGTCATCTGCAAAGAGCAAATGTGAGACTGAGATTGGATTCCCTTGAGGTCTTCCAAGGATTCCCTTGAGGTCTTCCAACACTAAAACCATCTAACCAAAGCAACTGTTTTGCTTTGTCCAGCATCTTGCTAAGACCCTCCATAGCTAGGATGAAGAAGAATGGGGACAAGGGTCCCCCTGCCTTAAACCCTTTTGGGATGAGAAGAATCCTCTTGGGCTCCTATTTATGAGAATTGAATATTTGACTGTAGTCAAGCTGTATTTGATCCACCTGCTACCAAATCCCATTTTCCTTGGCATTGAAAACATGTATGACCAGTTAACTTGGTCGAATGCTTTCTCAATATCCAGTTTGCACAAGATACCTGCACTTCTTCTGCACCCGAAAGCCAGTTGTATCCTCATTTCCTACTGTGACAGAATTATCTCATCCTTTCATTGTACTTTTTTACATAAGCTACACCATATGATTGAGTGGTCTGGTTGGGTCCTCTGCCCCTCCTCGTCTCTTCCTAACTTCAGCCAGAACCTTTAGAGGGAATTACATTGTTTCCCAATTTAGAAGATGGTTTTTTTCCTCCCCCCACATACACCATAAGAAGCTTCTTGTAAAGTTTTCCAACCTTTGTGCCAACGTATATGGTGTGGGTAGACAAAAATATAGTATTTCAGCATGCTAGAGAGCCGATAGAACGCTCTTTCTCCCCTTTGACAGATACCTCTTTGGTCATCCAGCAAGTGTCTTTTCAACTCTCTCAACAAGTGGTTCTCTGCGATAAGTCGGTCAGTTGCACCCACAGGTAGTTCCAGATAAGTCACATGGATGGAGCCAACTCTGCTCCGAGGATTTGATTTTATGGAAGGATGTGGTCTATTTGAATTTCAATTATCCTACATCTCAGCAAGCGCCTAGCTAAACTGTTTTACCTCTCTTTAATAAACTTTAAGGCCTTTCCAGCTGTCCCACGTACTCCTAGTTGAAGCTTCTTGAGAAGCTTACGCTTTGTTGACCTAATATGTTGTTGGAGGCTTTAAAGTTGGACCGCTAACTTGGTAGTTCAACAACCATAGCACCTACAACAGAATATCAGCTACTTTCCGTTATATTAGTTATTATAACTTTGAATGTCTTCATGTTTGGTTGACCCAATGCGTTAAAGAATGATTTTACGTCTTTGATATGGAAGAAGCATCCATATTCTTTTGCATTAAATTCAAGTTTAGCTTAAATGTTAATATCATAACATATTGTCAGTTAAGGTATTATATATGTTTCAAAGCTGAAAAGCAAGTATAGACATAGTAACCGTGCCATGCCTGCTCATCCGTTGGCTGCATAAACACATTTAAGAAAATAAAGGGCATTGCAGTTTCAAACCCTAACTCTGCACTCAAGTCAATAATAACTTCCTAGCCCCATTAACATAGGATACAATGTAGAGCATTCAACGTAATCAGTAGCAGTCTCATTAGACCAAAACAATAGGAATCAAAAGTTCATTGTATTTAACTATACATGCATGGGATTTAAAGAACTAGGAAGAGCCAACAACCTAGAGAGAGTAGGCTTGTGAAAAAGAACTTGCTATAGTGAACAACTATGATTTTCGGTATGTGCATCACTAAGCTATTCACTATTAATATCATCCCATCTAGCCTTGATCGTTGCTACTAGTTGCAAAATTTATAATCAGATTGGCAAAAATAGCCGCAAAATAATAGGAACAAACAGCATGTAATCTTATCATAGTAACATGACAAATAAGTATGTACATCAAACCCACTAAATACTAAATTGAACCGCACTTACATTTCCCGTATGGAATTAAAATAGATGGCCTTCTTATTTAGAACGAGTGACAAGAATGACATCAGCGCATAAACCTGTCAGGGAGACAAGGAGAACAACTTTAATTTATCAAAGTGATAGCAAAAATTGCTAGATGGAATGTAACTATGAATTTCTTAAGGATTTCAGAAGTCAAGCTTGTTAGTTAGCACCTATGTACCGGGAACATTCATTTGTTAACTAACATTAACACCATTGTGTCCAGATATAAATAAATAGGATGACCTTCTGGAAATAAATGCAAAATTTGTGGGCTAATGCAATATACTCTAACAAGTCCATAACGCTAGAGTACTCACTGTGAATAATAGCACCTTGAATTTAGATTTGAGGAAACACAATATCCTCTACGCAATAAAGCACAAAATCCTACAACTAATTCTGCCAAAATTATAATCGGCAAAGCTCCATTAAACAACTGCATTTAAAGTCTGCTTTATGTACTGAAGATTTACTTTGACTTATCAAGGAAATCCAGGTCAAATACCATGTAGCCATTCTTTCTTCTATTCCAAGCCAAAGACAATATAAGAAATGAACTGCATCTAAGGTCAATACGTTTAATCAGCAAACCCTGTGGCAATGCTAATTCTTCATCCTATCCTAATCTTTTGAATAATTATCACAATGATCCACATCTTCTGCATACTTTCCGAATTTAATTGTACAACTTCCATTTTTGACTTCAAAGTTGTACCAACTGCCCCATATGAAAGGTTTTTTCTTAATTTTATGAATTAATATAAAACTACACCAGTTTCAGATTGAACGGCGTACTTAAATTTGACATGATCTTTTAAGGTGGCGTTGGCGGTTGGATTAAAAAACCGTCTAGTTTGGTTTGGCATGTTTAGTCTGTTTTTGTCCTAATCGAGTGATTAAATCTGCTTTTAGGAGGACTTTTTATTGGGTTTATTCCAAGAAAATTGGCTCCAGTTTTGTTTTATTTTTAGTGATATAACTTTTTACAATTTGAAAGAAGAAAAACTTTCTTGCAAACAGGCTAAGAGGAAAACATTGACTTTTAAGTAATTCCAACTTCAATTACTTCAAGTTAAGTCAACCCCGTTTAGATATTGAGTGTTACAACGTAGCCCATTAAAGTTATAATATACCATAACAAGAGGTAAAATATTCTTTTCTATAAAGACATTTTCCACACAGAAAGTCTTTCATTACATCAAAAACTTGTAACATCAATCAACTGTTACCATCCAAAGTAACATAATAAGAATAAAAAAGTTAACTTTGTCCCTGCTTTTGGACTAACTTTGTCCCTGCTTTTGGACTTGCATACATTTAAAAATAATGAAATCTAGTCGTCCCTTACTTCACATATGAACCCAAATAAGGCCTCATTTCATAACACTTAACGGAGATCTGAATCTTAATCATTCAGATCTCACACATTAAGTGTGTTTGTTTTTAAAGTCTGAATCTTAATCATTCAGATCTTAATCATTAAATGTGTTTGTTCTTTACTTCACTACCGCTTAATGAGTCTGAATAGGTTTGTATGAATAAGGTCTATAACAGAGACTTAATTGCATTAAGATACTATCATCCATATTCATTATTAACCGCCATCACCGCCTATCATTATCAACTACCACCACGCCACCACCGCCGCCACCACCATTATCCTTAATCATAGCCGCCACCATCATCGATTATCACCACCCACCATCCCACCTCCATCATTCTCAACCACAATCAACACTCATCCACCTCAACTACCACAACTAACCACCCCATCACCATCAACAACCACAACCGATATTGCCCATCATTATAACCTACCACCACCAACCACCACCTTCCCCAATCACAATTACCACCACCATACGCCATTATTAACTATCACCACCAACTACCACCATCCTTAATCATAATCGCCACCACTATCAATCACCACTAGCTGCTACCTTGAACCACCACCATCAACCAAAACTACCACCAACCAACGCCTCTAGTCGGCATTCACCTACTAGCCATCACCAACAACAACTATCATATTTTAAAAAACTATATATTTTATTGATAGAATATTTGATTAATTAGTATTTCATTTGAATTTTATGCTTATTAATTTTCAAATAAAGATAAATTTTATACATTCAAATCTTAAAAATCAAACAGTCTTAGTCATTTAGTATTCAGATCTTAATACACATCTTAATATTCAGATGTGTATTCAGATTCAAATATTTTAATCTTAATACACATCACATCATGATATTCAGATGTGTATTCAGATTCAGACGTCTTAATCTTTAAAAAAAAAATGAGGCCTTAGGCCTTTTGCACTAGATGGAGGAGAAATTTGTCCCATTTGACTAGAGTGTCAAGATCACCAAAAACTCAAAGGAGTGACTCTAAACATGCTACTCAGGAACACAATCATCACAATATATCAGCCATGCACTATTACATTTCAAAATCAAATTTGTAGTCCTAGCTTTCAGTGCCCTGAGAACTTCCTTGCCCCGGATTGGACGCTAGGTACTGACCTACTAAATAGGATATGTTAATACTTTCTTGTTAGTTGAAGGCCTGATGCACCCGGCCCCAAGGTATACCCCTTTCTATAATTGTAAAAGCACAACAAGTTGCCTATTCTAATTGGGACTTTTTATCTCTCAAGCTTATTGCAGTCAATATCAATGCTCAAGAACCTAAATAATTATCCATTTGCATATCATATAACTTCACAAGTTTTAGTTGTTTTCTAGTGTTTTGTACCTTGCTAGAGAAATGGAGAAACCCTCCCTAGGAGGTGTGCATCTTACTTCTCAATAAATGCATAGTGGAGTCTGGTAGTTCATTCCTAGATAGCTGTCTGAGGCAGCCACAGCTAAGTTTTGTAATTTACTACTTGGTGATTAATAAAAAGTTCAATTACCAAGAACTTCACAAGCTTAACACTGATTTTTGGCCTAAAAACTTCAACTTACCTGAGTGCTCAGTGAATTTTGGCACAAAGCAAAATAGTTATAGTATACAAATGGCCTTCTGACATATAATGGTGCATCATTAGAAGTGATGAATCTCAGAGGCAAAAGACATGTTCTGATTAATGAGGTGTATCAAACAAGTATAGGCAAAGATAAAGCTCATGAATATGTGAGTCCATTTGCTAAAGATTAATTCATGTGGGAATTAAACTAGAATACTTGTCGTATAAATTATATGGAGCCCCAAGGCAAGCAACAACTTCGATTACTAAATTACACCAGTATCTTTAGCATATCATAGCAGACTGAATAATAAAGAAAAAGAAAGTAGTCTACGGTTGCATAATGCTCAAGAGTACATAAATGTATTACCTTAAAGGTGAGATTGAGGAGAAGTTACATAATCTCAAACTACATAAACATACTAATTTCAAAGCTGCTTTTTTTAACTTTAAAGGTACTTATCAAAGAAAATATTACATTATAGGAGAGATTGAGGAGAAGACTAAGAGTCAGGAAACACTTACAGGAACCATAAAGATGATCCGGACAATGTATCTTTGATAAGTTGGCTCAGTGTAATTCAAAAGGTGCCTGTATATGTGCATAAGTGCCAGTGCTATGGCACCAATGGTGCAAGGCAATGCAATAAGGATGTAATATATAGGGCCCATTTGCTCAGCTGATTACCAAGCATCAAAAAACGCCCTCCTCTGAAACCTCAGAAGATAACAAAAATGCCAACAGTAAAACTGGTTGATCAAACAAAGAAAGAAACTAGAGAATATTATATGTTTGGTGATGGCTGGATAATATTTTCAACGAAGAATAATTTTAGAGTACTTGGTTAACACAAAAGAAAACATCTTTTTCCAAAAGGGAGAAGGCACAAGTCATTTCCTTTACAAATATCACAACTCTTAGTCCATATCACTTGCAATCTTATCCCATCACACTTGCTTCAACCGACAGGTAGGGCAGCCTAGTAGGTAGGGAAGCCCAGTGCGCTAAGCTCTCGCTATGAGGGCGTCCGAGGAAGCGCCGGACCAGAAATATTTTCAATCTTTCATACTAAAAAGCATGACGGGACTATTCTCATACCCTATCTTCCATCTTGCATATGGCACCAAACATACACTGGAAAATATGAGGAAGATGATATAGTAGTAAAACATTTCTACTGGAAACGTTTTCTTCCACAGAAAGAGCTCACGATTACAAACCTAAAGAAACAATAGCTGTTCTCCTTTTCACTTGATGGGGTTACAATTCAAGTCTTGAATGGAGATACCACTGCCAATCCCCCAAGGATGATTCCCTGTCGTAAAGTGAGGAAAGTGTTTGATAAAATTACAAAATTTAGAAGTGATTAAGACAGCTACTACTACGCCTTAATCCACTATATTCTATTTGTGCTCCAATACTCAAAGTTTGTCTAGTATACAAGCAATTGGACAACATAATTTAAAATTGCAAACTACTTAGAAGTCCAACTAACCTTGTCAATGCAATTGGGGAAGAAAACTGAGTTAATAGAGTCCAATAGAAGGATAGATCTAATTGTTTGGTTAAGGAAAATATCAACAAAGTGTCGAGCAAAACTTAATTTGCTGGTTATCCATGTGGACAGAGGAGGAGGCACATTTGCAAATGATTTGACTGCAGGAGGGCTATTCGGGCAAGCCGTCGGGCGGTGTTGCTAAGAGGAGTTCAATTTCAATAGTGTGACCTGAGGCGGTAAAATGGTTAAAAAAGAAAATACTTATCCAATCATATTTAGCATTAAATGAATTTTCAAAAAAGGTTTGAACATGAATAAGAACTATATTATTCACTTAAAAATGGTTAATTTGATAACTGACTTTTAAATTAGTAAAGTCTCAAGTTGGTATTTTTTAAGTTTGAGAGACTAGGAATTCTCATAAGTGACCATATTCAAGAAGTCATGTATAATATGGATATTCATATTATCTACTGGATAATCCATTTTTTATCCATCTCAAATACGGATCGGATCGAATAATTTATCCGTTTAAATAACCTCTCACTACTCATTATTATTATATTTGTAACACTCACACCTCCATAACCCTTCCCCATCATCTTACCCCTTGGTCTCAATTGTTAATGTTATGTTTAAGACAATTCTTTTGTAACCTTTTATGTAATAGTATAAATAGAGGCATAAAATGTGGTATGAGACACACTTGAACACTTGATGAAATGAGAAAGTTATCTCATTTTCTCTTATTCTATTACTTATCTTCTTATTTTATATTGTTATTTGAGCTATATTTTTTAATACGTCAGCACGAAGTCTTTAATCTCAAGGTTAAACTCTCTTCTTCTCCAAGTTAGGTGCCCATTATTCTATCCGCAAGGTATATACTTTTAACTAATCATGTCCATATTTCACTTAGTATCGATGACTTTCTTTTACACTCAAATATCTATATATTGAAACGATGATTGGTTATACTAGTCGGTCCTATTTTTGCATTTTAAACTTTTGCATTTTTATTGTTTTGTTTGTCGAATAACCTGAAAATCATTTACTTAATTCTACTATCTTATAAGAGGGAGTTAGCAGGCACCTGAACGACATGTCTGCTTGGCATCTGAGGGTACTTTTGACATTTTATAGGTTTAGCATGCTTGAGAGAGTTGTTCTCACTACCTTAATAATTGGACCTTATGAATTACTGAGAAGGAATCGCCACTTTTTATTTGGGGGGCCATGTTCATTAACTACGGTGTGGTTACTGTGTTTAAAATTGTACAACTCATGTCATAGTAATGGCATATTCCTTTATTGCTTTTCTACGTTTGTCCACCCCCCTCCCCCCACACTCCCCTTTTCTTTTATATTAGAACTTATTGAATCTCAACAATTACGTACAATCATTTCAAAAAACTAAAAAATTGGTACACAAAATTTTGTGATCTAAACATTGTGCTTGAATTATCATTAATCGCCATATTTAACAAGTACCTTAAACTTATATCATCAGGTCAAAATAATTTTAGTAGTATAGCAATTTCACTGTAACTCAAATAAGAATTATTTTTGTTCCATAAAATTTGAAAAAGCGTAAAATAAAATAACAACTATTTATTTTTTGAAACAACTAAAATTATCTATTAGTAAAGACGTAATTATGAGAGTGAAAGCAAAATACTGACAGAAAGAGATATATGCATACATTCATTTAGCTTTTAAAATCGGAGCCAAAATAGAGTATGCTCATTCACCTTTTTAATTTCTTCTCCGAAAAAATTTATCCGTCATGCAAATATATGTTGGCTACAAGCTTGCTTGATTAGGAAATTCGCTAACAGCTGAGACGAATATTATATGTCAGAAATATGCAACTGAATGAAAGTTCATTATTGATACCTATGAGAATATGTTGTAGGCATTCAATTGAGATTAATATATTGAAAAGTCGCCCCGTTGTAGATATTATACTTAATTATTGATACATGGAAATCTTTTGGTCCTTGTAATATCTTTTGTTGTTGTTGCACATGCCACATTTAATTAAATAATCATGCAAGGCATTATTTAATAGGGTATTTTCTACTAAAATAATTTTTTTTAATGTAAGATAGTTGTTCTCTACGAGGTCTTGACTAAATATATTCTTATGTTTTTTTAACCCAAACTTTCACTATGTTCTTAAAATATTTCATTTAAAACAAAAAAAAATATTGAAGTACATTAGGGGAAATGAACACAAGCTAATACAATAATGAAGAATAGTTCAACATATGATTGATGTACAGGAGGAAACAACAGTAATGCGTCTTGTACAAAGTTAAAAAATCAAGACATCGATTTATCCCCAAAGTTAGAACATGAAATGCCGCTCTTAGTGTCTTATCAAGAACTTTCACCAATAACGATTAGTATTTAGTAGTGTCTAATAAGGTGAGGTTCAAAATCATAAAATTAGTTTTCACATAAAGAAAAATTATTTGTGCAAAATTGCAACTTGCATGGAGGTGAATCAAAAAGATAGATTAAAAGGAGAAGCACAATTTCACACCGACTAAATTACAAGAAATTATAAATAACATCACTCAAATAAGTAGACGACATTTTATAAAGGCAAACCGGGCGCTGGAAAATTAAAGCGGAAGTATAGAACAATAAAGAAGATTTCAGTCTTAAGCCATGCCAATTACTAATCAAATAATTATATGGCGTACAGTATAGCCATATACAAAGTCTCATAAAAAGATAAATGTTATGCCTCAGCTCACACACAAATCGTCAACATACACTTCTTTACCTATAAAACTTGAAACTAAAGTAGATCTAATATAACTAAATAAGATCCGAAAATGAGTATATTATCAAATACCCAAAAAACTAACCTAGGAATATCAGAAATCAATCAATAAAAAGTAAAACTCATTTATAAAGCAACGTGTGAAATTACTCATTTTCGAGATTGTGCCCGTGCTAGCCACGGGCCTACCATCATCTAGTAAAATAGATACAACATTCCTTGTACTAAATATTTGTCAGAAATAATGTGAAGTTCTTATAAGTCTAACTAGCCTATTAGGATATTATTTGTGTGGAAACTATTTGTTAAAAAAAGTACATTTTCTTTTTAGAATTGTTAATCATATAGTTTATATAGGTCACACTTTTATAATTAAGTCAAATTGTTTATTTATAGTATTATTGTTGCTTCCAAACGCACACACAAGTATACGTGGTCGACAAGTAATATAGATATCGTACCCACAGGGACTTGTGATTTCTATCAACTAAATTAAACTAAGACAATTGATCTATTCAAGCGACTTTCTAAAGTGTGATTAATTAACTACACTAATCTAGAGTAGCAAACAAAGAGATTAAAGAAACAAGTTGGCCAAATTTTAGAGACATCAATAAGATACAATATTCTAGAGTTATGGATTAACTCACAATCCCGTTAAGTTTTCCACCTAAGTTGTCTAATTAATTTATCCGATTTATTGGTTGACAAGGTTAATATTGCTCGTAGCCTTCTCCCGAAGTACTACTCGCCTATTCAAGTTTATCTAACGTCTATATTTCTATGGAATTATAATTAACAAGAACGCATTAATAATTCCTGTATAGTAACCAAGCAAGGCGATTAGGTATATTCCTATCCTAACCACAAATCCCCCCCACCCACTCAGAGTTAAGATCTTGCTCTACTCAATCTTATATGCAACCTAGAATTCTCTCTCCCGGGTCCAATCCTAGATTCGTAGATAGTATTAATTGGTGATCAAGCAATCAAATAATTAAGTGCAAGATTGAATAAATAAACCAATATGATAAAATGATAAGAACGATTGAAGTTTCAAACTACAACGTTCATGTAGCACCCAACACTAGAACTAAGAAACTATGAAATTAAAGGAAGAGAAGAGAAGAAAAACTAGTTAGAAGCCTCCTCCAAGTGTGGTGTGTGTTCCTCCGCGTGAACTCTCCTTCAAAATATGTTAGATCTCCTCTAAATTAGGTTTAGGGCCCCTTTTATACGAGTTGGGATCGTGTAGGGCCGAATAACCTTGTCCTGGGCAAAATAAAAATAAACCTCCGCCTCAAGCGTCCAGGGCAGCGCCTCAAGCTGGCCCTGACGCTGAAAACAATGAGTTTTTACGTGCAATTCCTTAAATACTTGTTTTGAATTAGAACTTTCTCTTGTGTTGTCTCCACTTGGAGGTGGAGGTGCAGGTGGGGTGGGGTGGGTGGGGGACAAACACCAAAGGGTGCCCCCCTTGTCTTCTTCTTTTATGAGTGGATGATCACCTTAAGGCTACGGTATTGCCAAGGGCTCGATATGAGTGGATGCACTTACGGTTTAAATATTTTAAGATCGTAAGTGAGTATAACACTGTTGTATTTCGAATAACTTCCTAATTAAAATTATGTGGGGATGTTTTGAATGATGAGGATTTGTTGAAAAAGACACTTACGACTTTTTATGCCTCAAATATGGTATTACATCAGCAATACCGTGGAAAGGTTTTAAAAAGTGTTCTGAATCGATCTCATGTCTTCTGGTGGTTGAGAAACATAATACCTTTTTTTAATGAAAAATCATGAAACTCGTCCCACAAGGTCAGCTCTGATTCTTGAAGCGAATATGGTAGCAAGACGTGATAAGTCTGAAAAAAATAGAATAATTATCATAGTCATATAAATGTACGTAGGCATGTCAATAACAAGAGATGATATAAAAATCATCATCGTGATGGTCATGGAAAACGAGAGTACAATATGGGTTCTCAAAACAATCCTAGTCCTCGCACCTGCAATGCCTTCTTTGCATATGCAGGCTTGAAGATGCGGTTGAGTCCTCACACATGCGTCACTTCTCTCTTAACTCTGGTCCGCTTCTACGAATTTCACCGTTTCTATTGTTGCGCACCTGCGCTCCCTCGTTTGTACATGCGGACTCAACTTAGCCAAAACTCGCACTTTGCGGCCAATTCTTTGCATGTGCGAAAATAGCAGATCCCAACTACCTTCAGTAATCTCTTAAGTTCAAACATGTTCCGCATATCGTCCGAATAGCACCACAAGCCCCCGGGACCTCGTCCAAACATACCAACAAGTTCTTAAACATAAAAAGTGTGTGCTCGGAACACGTAAAACAACATCAAAATTAAGAATTGCACCCCAAAACCAAATTGAATCAACTTATGAACTTCAAACTTTTTTCAAGCACCTCCGAACGCGTCGAATCATACTTAGACAACTCGGAATGACCCCGAATTTTGCGTACAAATTATAAATCACCATATGGACCTATTCCCAGCTTCAGAATCCCAAACGGACCTTGATTACACCGAAGTCTACTTCAAAACATATTTAAAGAACTTGAAAACCTTAAATGCGCCAACTTTAAACATTAAGCGTCGAAACACTCCCACATCACCCGAAACTCAATCCAAACACACGCCCAAATCTAAAATCATCATACGAACCTATTGGAACCATCAAATCATGGTTCCTAGATTGTTTACTCAAAATTTTGACTCAAGTAAAACTTGGTCATGCCGCTATTAAGAAACTAAGTGTTCCAATTTCAACTCGAACCCTTCCAAAGCAGAACCAACCATTCCCCCATGTAACAAAATAATAAAAGCACATACAGGGAGTCTTATTTAGGGGAATGGGATCTAAAAAGCAAAATGACTGGTCGGGTCGTTACAGTTGAATGGTTAGAACTCCTTCCCCCTCTCACTAACGTGTTTTCCCTCTATAAAATAGTTTGATTCCCTTCTAAAATTTACCCTAAGGTACTTATATTAAAATAGAGTTGGGTACAAAATTCCAAAACTTAACCCTCCGAGTAGGGTATACGATCGCATAATGCACTACAGAATGGATATGCGATCCGCTAAAAAGGACCGCAAAATGGGCTTCGAAATCTGGGTTGGTTTGTGCAAGTCTACGAAAGATATGATGTCCGCGGATCAATTATGTGACATGTCGTTACATACTATGACTATTCATGAGCATTTTTACTTTACTATATTATAGAAGAGCCAGGGTTTCGACCTGGCTGCTTCAAGTCAATAAAATTAAAACTGGGGGTATTTGCGTCTATTCACCTATTAGACAATATAATTGTACTTACGTGTCTATTAATTTCGCAGCCACCGCATATACTCCTCCGTCGACGTCTTCGTGTTCTTTCTCAATCCGCGTTTCGCCACTATTCTCTTTCTTTTCTCTTCTCTTTCTTTCGTCTCTCTTTCAACTGTTATGTTTTTTCTGATTTGTAGGATTAAGTAGAATCAAGTGGTAAACTTGATATAAGAATCCTATTAGTTGAGGTTTAGGTAAGCAATCGTTCTTTTTGTCAATTAGTGGTCACCGATTTGTTCAGCGTTCTATCCCTTTCAAAATTCCTGATTTTTGTATATATTACTAGAAATATTGCTTAGTTATCTCCACGCAACTTGCCGTTTGGAAGTCTCTGCCAACTTTAATATACGATGGTTAACTAGATGGAATCTTCATTATCAATTCAATTTGGATGTATCCCAGTTGTCAACATTTTCTTCCTGATAGTTGAAGACAAAGGTGAGTGGATGGGGTATTCTAAGTTACATGTGTTTTCATTTTCGGCCTTGGTTTTATATTCTTGCTAATTCTTTCCACTCTCTTTATGTTAGACTCATGCGAAGAGAGTTTTCCAAGGACTTTAGACTACTTCTTCTCATTAAGAGACTCAGGAATTAAGTTAGAACCTTGACATTTGACCCATGTTATGGAATTCATGGTGAATTGTGCTCTTAATAGAAGTGGTTTACCGTTTTAATCATGAATCAGAATTCGAACTCAACTTTGTATTTAGAAATTTCAAAAGAAGTCATGTTTTCTTAATATCTGTGCCTATCAAATATTTTGTGATGTATGAATTACTCAAATTTGACATTTCCGTGCCATTAGGTTGACAACCATTTAATTGACTTGCTTTTGCAGATAACATAGTTATGCTGCTGCTAATTGGTTAGCGGTAAATCCATCTGATATTCAACCTATCTTTGTACACAATTTTAGAACTCAATAAAAGAAATAATAAAGTGATGGTTAATTTCCTTTTCGTCCGTGCCTGTTTTTAACAACGAGTTGATGATAATCGTGGGATTTTCCCAAGGAAGTGCATGCAGAAGATATGGTACTATCCAAGGTGTCGCACTGGCTTTCAACGGAGTTCAACAAAATATAAGTAATATTTTTTCTTTAGGAGCTATATCACTCATCTAAAAAGTTCTTTTGTTGACAAGCTAGGCTTGAAATATTGAACTTCCTTGTCCAATAACTATTCTTCAGTGGTTTGTTTACCTTTGTGGCGTCAGCAGGCCAGACACATAGTGATATTAGTACCTCCATTGAAATGGACAAGGATGCTAGATATAGTGATATCATATATTTTTTGCTTACATATAGTTATGGGTACCCTTTTTTTTATTATCTGTCATAACAAGGCTGGACTGCTCTATATGCTTACATATGTGTTGCAGACACATGGAGAAAGAAACAACGTAAAGCAGTGAAAAGAGGCCCTAAAAAATAGTTACAACCAGTTTTTGAAGTTCATGAATCAATGATTAAATTCAATCTTAAATCTAGAGATTTTGTTTTCTTTGTTTGTTCCCATCATGAAAATTAAGATATTTGTTCTTCTTATCGTGTCTAGGATCTTGATACCATGGGATGTAGCAAATGGAGGATAAACAAAAAGGTAGTTTCCTGATAGAATATGGGATAGTGGTGGTCGTCTACTAATTGGTGGCCCATGATGATGTTAGTTGCTTAACTATCCTATTAAGATTCAAAAGGTACTTTCTTTTTCATTGCTAAGTAAATGAATCTAATAAGTTGTGTAATGGTTCAAGCAACGAACTACAATTGTCGTAGTTTCTGTCATTTGCAGGGCCTTTGCCAAACGAGCCAGATATAGAAGATGATATACTACTCGCGAAGTGGAATTGGATACCACAATCTGTCAAGAGGAGACTAGATAAACTTCTCACAACGTTGTGACGTCGAGCTCAAACCTTTTGTAGGTTCCAATTGCTTTTCTACATTGTCTTTTAAGATACTAATACTTCCAATAACACCTGAAAGCATATATAAAATTTTATTGGGGCAGAATTGTAATCACAAATCATATCATTTTTGTATATGTTGGATTTTCCTTCTAAGGTTTGCTTCTCCAATAGTGTATAAAATGAAAGATGCAGAAGATTTTTCTACCCGCACAACCTTGATTATTGAGGTCATGCAAACTCCATGCATCCAATTAAAATATCTTGGTTCTAAAAACTATTGGGGTGTCCTAGAGTTTGCAAAGGTCGGTTTGAAGATACACTTAAATTGCAAGTATATTTGTTGGTCAAGTGGACAAATCATTAGTTGAAGGTGGCATAACTTTTACTGAATTATTTGAATGGGTTAATCGATTCTGCTGAAAACCCGCTCGAAGGAAGTCCTGCTGGCTGAATGCAGAAGATCCCTTACACTACTTGGTTGTATGCATTTGTTTTAGATAAACTATCAGTAGCTCATCTCCAAATACGACTATTTTTCATATATTCTAGTGCACCAGGTTGGTCTTATTATTAGCCATACACATTTAAATTTTTTGTTGGTGTTTGGCTCTAATTAGAAAATCTTTATTTGAAGTCATTGCTTTGAGTTATGAAAAGCATGTTAGAAAAAGTTATAAGGGAGCACATGATCTTATGTGGAAGTCGCTAACATATTTGGTTCCTATTAAATTAGTTTTCTAGCATGATTTTTGAATATTTTAGTCAGGCCTTTGTGTATAGCGTTCCTCACCAATTGATTGGTTATGTATTTCAATCTTTAGGGTTGAATCCATAACATGCTAGCTGACTTTCTATGAGCTGACACATAGTGATGTTAGTACCTCCATTGAAATGGACAAGGACGCTAGATATAGTGATATCATATATTTTCTACTTACATATAGTTATGGGTACCCTTTTATTATTATTATATGTCATAACAAGGCGTAACTGCTCTATATGCTTTCATATGTGCTGCAGACACATGGAGCAAAAAACAACGTAAAGCAGTGAAAAGAGGCCCTAAAAAATAGTTACAACCAGTTTGTGAAGTTCATGAACCAATGATTAAATTCAATCTTAAATCTAGAGATTGTGTTTGCTTTGTTTGTTCCCATCATGAAAATTAAGATATTTGTTCTTCTTATCGTGTCTAGGATCTTGATACTCTGGGATGTAGCAAATGGAGGATAAACAAAATGGTAGTTTCCGTTGTTGATAGAATATGGGATAGTGGTGGTCGTCTACTAATTGGTTGCCCATGATGATGTTAGTTGCTTAACTATCCTATTAAGATTCAAAAGGTACGTTCTTTTTCATTGCTAAGTACATGGATCTAATAAGTTGTGTAATGGTTCAGCAACGAACTACAATTGTCGTAGTTTCTGTCATTTGCAGGGCCTATGCCAAACGAGCCAGTTATAAAAGATGATGTACTACTCGTGAAGTGAAATTGGATACCACAATCTGTCAAGGGGAGACTAGACAAACTTCTCACAACGCTGTGACGTCGAGCTCAAACCTTTTGTAGGTTCCAATTGCTTTCCTACATCGGATAGACAACTATAAGTGCGGGGGATTCAGTATCTAGGAATAATAGCGGTATCGTCAGTAGCATATTTTCCAGCCTATGGTCTAGGTATCGAAAAGCCTGACTAGGAGAGTAAAGAAGAGTTATAGACAATGTGATGTCTTGCTTGATGTTCCAAAATGATATAGGGAAATCTATGATGCAAGCAAGTTGAAAGGTTGCAAGTAATATAAATAGATACGTGTAGGTCACAAGCTATTGTATGGTGAAGCGACAAGGTTCTAGAAGACAGGAGTAAGGATAAGGACGGACGAGTGAGAAGGTAACGAAAATAGATAAGTCCTCAGGATTAAGCCCATGAAAACAAGAAGAGCAGATGGTTTCTCTAAATTATACAAAGCTCACCATAGCCTGAATGAACTCAAAGGAGTCTAAGACTAATAACATTTAGAGTGCCACCCTGGTAATAGAATGAGGGTGTAATTGTGATAGATAAAAGATGACGATTGGGCCTTCGATTAAGTAATGATTCAATGAAGAAAAGAAATGGATCTTATGAATTGGAAAGGATTAAAGTACCCACGCAAGGTGAATCGCATTGGGACGCTGTGAGATACGGTTATGAAAGCAGGGTATCTCCCCAGGTGGATCAATCTAATCATTTCAGACGTTCCCCGATAAAACGTGAATCCTAGCAGCAATATTACATAAAAGGTTAAGTTATCAGTGGTATATTGTAGATCAATATTGAGGTAAATCAACAGTGGATGGACAAAAGTTACAAAGTATGAGACAATATTAGGCCGTCATTCTAAAGATGAACAGTAATGAGGAAGCATTAAAGGACTTATTTATACATATGGAATGAGCAAAGAGAGTAAGCTAGGATCTAGTAGCAGACCTCAACAACGATAAATTAAAGTAAGATTTATGACAGTAAATTCATACGGATGGTTAAACGGATCTATGCGATGAGATATAACAACATTCGTGAATTCAACCAAGTACCGAGCGAAGAACTTCAGTATACTCATAAATTCCCAAAGAGACATCTCAAGATCTACATGTGAAGCCTAGAGATTGGGCACACTTATAAGATCAAAACTATACATGCTGCATGATGAAAGGTAGCAACAGTCACGATATTGGAAGGATTCCGACTACAAGTTGTGGTGTGAGAAAGAGGCCTAAAGGGGGATGCCCTAGACTTTGGACTTATTCACAAGAACAGTCGCCTAGATGGAAAGGAAAGTTCTAAAGTATTCGGAAGATATAAGTTAAGAAAATGATAAGAGCATTAGTCGACATTCGAGGACGAATGTTCCAAACGGGGGAATGATGTTACACCCTGCAATATTACGTCAATATTACGTCCCGCAATATTATATTACGACAATGTTATGCTCTGCAGTAATATGTTACGATGATGTTACCCTATGCAGTGTTACATTACGGTGATGTTACGCTTCGCAGTAATAAGTTACGACAGTGTTGCACCTTGTAGTATTGTACGTTGAATTTATCGTAAGGTAATTGACATCAGTCCAAAGAAGAGATTATTTGGAGATTATAAGGATTATGCTATTTCAAGCAAGTGATGACTAAATTCGTGAAGGTGATAGGGGAAGCAAGTCAAAGGAAATGAATTTTCGTCCAAGTTTGACATGTGGGATAAAATATGGCCCAAGTTAAATACTCGGTATTTATGGACTAATGTCATACAAGGTACCATATGACCATGATAGTATGATATGTATAAAATGGTATTAAAAATAAGTAGAGTTTTAAGTAATTTGATACAATTTTTAATTATACGGGTAAATGATTAACTACCGAGTAACGGGATACTACCTAATTACCTATTAAGTAGATAAAGATTAAATCTTCCCACCCCATCCCCACGTGGCAGCCACATAAAGATGAATTAAGTGGCTCATATGTCACATTTCAAGGTGTCATACTAAGAGAACAATTGGGGATTAGTCATTAGCTAAGGAATAGTAACGTGATTTCCATAAGCAATGTGAATTGCTTCAACAAAAGTCCTCCAATACATTCCTGAAAAACCCATTTCTGAAAATTTCATGATTTTTCATGAAACATGTTTGAATCCAAACCAAGAAGTGATTTAAGCTTAGGAATTATCCTAATCCTAGTTTACTTATCTCAATTCCTTTACCAGTTGAATCAAAATGCAACAAAGGGTGTGACTTAGCTTTAGCTTCATTCTATGTTTGGCGGGGAAAAATCTCACTTACATAGCAGAGTTGTTTTCAATCTCCAGGTATGTTAAGGCTATCCCTTCCTTCTTTTGGCATGATCCATGCGATACGAATGAAACGTGCAAATGCACAAATTCCATAAATGACTCTATTCATAGAAGTATTAGAGATATCTATGTTCTTGAATTTCCATGTGTCATTATNTTTATCATCTGTTCATGGGTCTCAGAAAAATATGAAAGTTGAAAAGAGTTTACTTTATGATATTACTCAAAGGCAAAATGGTCTTATGAAGTTCCGAAAGATTTTATTAACGTACGTTTCATGCATTGCATTCATGTGCATTGACCCATGACCAGATGGCGTTATATACGCGTATATATGGATGTATATATATGTATATGGGATATGGGAAAGGTTACGGTGTTATATACGCACCACCACCTGATCAGCTGGTATATGATGATGATGTTGCCCACAATAGCTGAAATATGATTCAAACGACGTTATATACGCATATATATGTATGTATATATATGTATATGTATATAGGATATGGGAAAGGTTATGGCGTTATATACGCACCACCACCTGATCAGCTGGTATACGATGATGATTTTACCTATAGTGGTCGATATGATATGATGGAATGCCCTCAGAGGCTGATTATGTTATGAAACATGCACCTATGCACGACATGACATTCATACACATATGCATGACGCTAAAAGTAATTTATGATTTACAAAGTTATTCAGGCTTACAGGTTGAGTCATGTACTCTATATTTCTTCTATGTCTCTTATGTACTTATTTATGTGCCGTACATACTCGGTACATTATTTGTACTAACGTCCCTTTTGCCTGGGGACATTGCGTTTCATGCCCGCAGGTCCCGATAGACAGGTCGAGAGCCCTCCAAGTAGGCTATCATCTCAGCGGAAGATGTTGGTGCACTCCATTTGCTTCGGGGTTGCTTGTTTGGTTAGTATGATTTAGACGTGTATTGTTTGGTATGGCGGGACTCTGTCCCGACCTTTACGACCTTTATCTACTCTTAGAGGCTTGTAGACATATGTCGTTTACGTAAAAGATTGTACGTCCTTGTCGGCCTATGTTTTGAGTTTATAAAGGATTATGTTGGCCTATTAGGCGCGTATGTCACGTGTATATGATGATGTAATAAGAAAGATACGTTACGTTGGTGCTCGATTGAGTAAGGTACCGGGTGCCCGTCGCGGACCATTGGTTTGGGTCATGACAAGTTCGAGCAACCATAGTAGATCCAGAGGTCGTGGGAAGTCCAAGAACCGATCCAAATCAAAAGCCAGAAATTGCTACAATTGAAATCAACCAGGTCACTTCAAAAGAGATTGTCCAAATATACGGAAGGGAAAAAGGTGAAACCAGTGGCCAGAAGAATGACGACAACGCAACCGATGTGGTGCAAAACAATGATAATGTTGTTCTCTTCATAAATGATAAAGAGGAATGCATGCATTTGGCAGGTCGAGATTCGGAATGGGTGGTTGACACAACAACATCTTACCATGCCACACAAGTAAGAGATATTTTTTGCAGATATGTAGCAGGTGATTTCGGCACTACGAGAATGGGTAACACAAGTTACTCTAAGATTGTGAGGATTGGTGAAATTTGTATCAAGACAAATGTCGGATGCACATTGGTTCTAAAAGACGTGTGGTATGTACCTAATTTGCAGATGAACTTGATCTCAGGAATTGCTTTAGACCGAGATGGATACGAAAACTATTTTGCAAATCAAAAGTGGAGATTCACCAAGGGATCATTGGTGATTGCAAAGGGATTTTCTCGTGGCACGTTGTACATGACAAATGCAGAAATATGCCGAGGTGATTTGAACGCGGCAAAAGATGAGATTTCTGCAGATTTGTGGCACAAAAGAATGGGTCATATGAGCGAGAAGGGATTGCAGATTCTTTCCAGAAAATCAATCATTTATTATGCTAAAGGTACAACGATAAAACCTTGTGACTACTGTATATTTGGTAAGAAGCATAGAGTCTCATTTCAGACATCGTCTGAAAGAAAATTGATTATACTTGATTTGGTATATTCCGATGTTTGTGGTCCAATGGAAATTGAATCGATGGGCGGTAAAAAATATTTGTTATTTTTATTGATGATGCTTCACATAAGTTGTGGGTTTATATCTTGAAAACAAAAGATCAGGTGTTTCAAGTTTTCCAGAAGTTTCATGCTCTGGTGGAAAAGGAGACAGGTCGAAAGCTAAAGCGTCTCCGAAGTGACAATGGAGGTGAGTACACTTCAAGGGAATTTGAAGAGTAATGTTAAAGTCATGGGTTCATACATGAAAAGACAGTTCCTGGAACCCCACAACACAA
The DNA here is from genome assembly GCA_005239495.1 of Nicotiana undulata. Lineage (NCBI taxonomy): Eukaryota > Viridiplantae > Streptophyta > Magnoliopsida > Solanales > Solanaceae > Nicotiana > Nicotiana undulata. The sequence continues at coordinate 12,026 of ML265725.1, read as the reverse complement.
TGGTGTCGCCGAGAGGATGAACCGCACCATTGTTGAAAAGTTGAGAAGCATGCTTAGAATGGCTAAACTGCCTAAGTCATTCTGGGGTGAAGCGGTTCAGACAGCCCGTTGCCTGATCAATATGAGTCCATCAGTTCCATTGGAGTTTGACATCCTAGAGAGAGTTTGGACTAACAAGGAGGTGTCCTACTCACATCTAAAGGTGTTCGGTTACAGAGCTTTTGCACATGTACCAAAGGAGCAGAGAACAAAGTTGGACGATAAATCCATTCCCTGCGTATTTATCGAATACGGAGATGAAGAGTTCGGGTACAGATTGTGGGATCCTGTAAAGAAGAAGGTCATTAGAAGAAGAGATGGAATCTTCCGAGAAAGTGAAGTTGGAGCTGTAGATGATTAGTCAGAGAAGATAAAGAATGGTATAATATTGAACCTTGTTACCATTCCTTATTCTTCTAACTATCCCACAAGTGTAGAAAGTACGACCGACGAGGTTGCCAAGCAGGGGGGGGGGGACTTGGTGAGGTTACTGAGCAGGGGGAGCAACTTGATGATGATGTCGAGCAAGTGGGGTATCCCACTCAGGAAGAAGAACAACCTCAACCTCTGAGGAGATTAGCGAGGCCAAGGGTAGAGTCATGCAGGTACCCTTCCACGGAGTATGTCCTCATCAATGATGAGGGGGAGCCAGAAAGTCTTAAGGAGGTATTGTTCGATCCAGAAAAGAACCAGTGGATGAAAGCTATGCAAGAAGAGATGGAATCTCTACAAAAAAATGGCACGTACAAGCTGGTTGAACTTCCAAAGGGTAAAAGACCACTCAAATGTAAGTGTGTCTTTAAACTCAAGAAAGATGGAAATGGCAAGCTGGTCAGATACAAAGCTCGATTGGTAGTTAAAGGCTTCAAACAGAAGAACTGTATTGATTTTGATGAAATTTTCTCACCTGTTGTAAAAATGACTTCTATTCGTACAATCTTGAGCTTAGCAACTAGCCTAGATCTTGAGGTGGAGCAGTTGAATGTGAAAACTGCATTTCTTCACGGAGATTTGGAAAAGGAGATCTATATGGAGCAGCCAAAAGGATTTGAAGTAGCTGAAAGGAAATACATGGTGTGCAAACTGAATAAGAGTCTTTATGGGTTGAAGTAGGCACCAAGGCAGTGATAACAACTTTATTATATTGTTGTTGTATCTGGATGACATGTTGATTGTAGGACAAGACAAGGAGCTGATTTCCAAGTTAAAGGGAGACTTATCTAAGTCCTTTGACATGAAGACTTGGTCCCAACACAACAAATTCTAGGAATGAAGATTGTTCGAGAGCGAACAAGCAGAAAGTTGTGGCTGTCTCAGGAGAAGTACATTGAACGTGTACTGGAACGCTTCAACATGAAGAATGAAAAGCCAGTCAGCACACCTCTTTATAGTCATCTGAAGTTGATCAAGAAGATGTGTCCTACAACAATGGAGGAAAAGGGGAGCATGACCAAAGTTCCTTATTCTTCTGCCATCGGAAGTTTGATGTATGCAATGGTATGCACTAGACCTGATATTTCTCATGCAGTTGGTGTTGTTAGTAGGTTTCTTGAAAATCCTGGAATAGAACACTGGGAAGCTATCATGTGGATACTCAAGTTCTTGAGAGGTACCACAGGAGATTGTTTGTGCTTTGGATGATCTGATCCAGTCTTGAAAGGCTATACAGATGCAGATATGGCAGGTGACAATGATAACAGAAAATTCACTACTAGATATTTGTTTACATTTTCAGGGGGAGCTATATCATGGCAGTCGAGGTTGTAGAAGTGTGTCGCACTCTCTACAGCTGAAGCGGAGTACATTGTCGCTACAGAAGCTGGAAAGGAGATGATATGGTTGAAACGGTTCCTTCAAGAGCTTGGATTGCATCAGAAGGAGTATGTCATCTATTATGACAGTCAAAGTGCAATAGACTTGAGCAAGAACTCCATGTACCATGCAAGGACCAAGCATATCGATGTAAGATATCATTGGATTCGAGAAATGGTAGAGAATGAATCTCTAAAAATCTTGAAGATTTCTACAAGTGAAAATCCTGCAGATATGCTGACCAAGGTGTTACCAAGAGACAAGTTCGAGTTGTGCAAAGAACTTGTCGGCATGCACTCAAGTTAGAAGTTCGGTGCTACCTCCTTCAGGTAGATGGGTCTGGAGGGGGAGATTGTGGGGTCCATCCCCGTGATAAAAAAATAAATAAAGATGAAGTTAGATTTTATAAACCAAAATCAGTTTTGGCAAACAGTTTGCAAGAATGAAAATTGGCAAGTTGCAATTCAAATTGCAAATGAACCAATGCTCCTGATTGGTTGGAGTGGACGACCATTCTTCCTATAAAAGAAAGGCTTCAGCTTCTCATTTGATACACCAACAAAGAGAGAAAAAAGAGTGAGGCATCACAGACAGGGTATAAGAAAATGTTATTAATCTGTATTTCTATAAACTAAATAAAACAATAAACTTTCTGAAAATACAAAAATAGAAAGTTAGTAGAAGTATAACGTCAAAATAAATTCTGAAAATAGTATAGAAATAAATCGAGCCCACTGAATACACAGTGTGTCCTTAAAAAAATTATTCCTCTCAAGTACCCGAGATTTTGGAATATATCCTCCCAGTATAGAATGATTTAAATCACCGGAGTGTTGGAACCAAAAACACCGATGATCAACGAACCACTCGAAGGCTGTAAAAAACATTGGAATACTTTGTGCAGAAGAAGAAAAAGAAGAAGATCAGAAAATTTAGCAAGTAAAAATTCTGGGATTCAAGGTCTATTTATAGCCAATTTCGTACTGTTTCTGAAAAGGTTTTGCAACCTTTCAGAACAGCCATAGCTGTTGGAACAAGTGTGAATCCTTTCAGAACAGCCATAGCTTTTTTGAACAGGTGTGAATATTGCGAGAAATTTAAAAACGGATTTAAAATAATCCGGGAAAGAAAAACGGGTCGGACCAGACCGGGTCGCGGGTCATTCTAGATTTGAATTTTTTTCCATTAATTAATTTAATTAATTAAATAATTTGAAAGGAATTTTTTCCAAAAAGATTAATCAATCAATCTTTGACCAAATCCGAATCCGAATACGAATCCAAATTCGAAGCCGAAGCCGAGCCGAGCGAGCGATGACGACGATGGCGCGAGGCTTGCCTTCTTCTCAACTCTTTAAGAGCTATAGTAAGAGCTTCTCTATATATACACATAGATTTTCTTTCCTTCTTCCGATGAGGGACAAAGTGCACTAATTCAAAATTTCACTTCCCTCCATTTCTTTCCCACTATTTTCCATTCACTCTCTTTAAGATACACTAAGCTTAAAGACCAACAATCCCCCACATGAATGGGGAATGTCTATAAAATAAATGAATGCACGAACGTGTGTGTGTTTTACATGCAAGAATTAATTGCATCTGGATAAGAAGGTTTTCCTTTGAACTTTCCGTAGTGAACTTATGTCGGATATACTCGGTCAATCGGTAGATTTGATATCTTTGAACCGTTGATATTTGTTGTATACTAAACAACATAAGTCACACAATAAATCCTTAACCATCTATGGTTCTCACGGTTGTATTCGTTTCAGCCATGAACACCGCCTGGTTTCATGAGAGCTTAGAGAATGGGCCTTTACTTTCGTTCCCCTTGAAGCGGCTTACACTTCACACTCACATAGGTGATTCCTAAACGTGTAATTCTATAGACACATTATCTGGTCATATCCCGCCAGACTAAGCAAATCATTAAAAAGCTTTAAGCTTTATTGACTCATCAAAAAGCCTTAATGCTTTACCTTGATTTTGAACATTGTCTTCATTACGAGAATGGGTTGAGTTATTTGAAAATATTGAACCGTCATTCATAAGTTTGTTTGATCTATTTGAACCTAGCTCTTGGGATCTCCAGTCTGCTAGGTAGAGTTACCGCCATGATGACTTGTCCTAGGCCTTAACCCCATTCCCTTTGATGATCTTTCAACTGCCTCTCTAGATAGGCCTTTTGTAAGTGGATCCGACACGTTATCTCTTGACTTTATGTAGTCAATTGTGATAACACCACTAGAGAGTAGTTGACTAACGGTATTATGTCTCCGTCGTATATGACGAGATTTTCCGTTATACATTACGCTCCCTGCCCTGCCTATTTCCGCTTGAGTATCACAATGTATACAAATAGGTTCCAAAGGTTTGGGCCAAAATGGAATATCTTCCAAGAAATTCCGGAGCCATTTAACTTCTTTACCGGCCTTATCTGAAGTTATGAATTCAGATTCCATTGTAGAACGGGTGATGCACGTTTGTTTAGATGATTTCCAAGACACTGCTCCACCCTCAATTGTGAAAATATATCCACTCGTGGATTTAACTTTAGATGATCTGGTGATCCAATTTGCATCACTATATCCCTCGATCACAGAGGGATATTTGTCATAATGCAAAGCATAGTTTTGGGTATGTTTCAGATACCCCAAAACTCGTTTCATTGCCATCCAATGTATGTGATTGGGATTACTCGTAAATCGACTCAGTTTTCTAACAGCACATGCTATATCTGGTCGCGTACAATTCATGATATACATTAAACTTCCCAATACTCTAACATAGTCTAGTTGTGAGTCACTTTCACCTTCATTCTTTTGAAGTGTATAACTCACGTCAATTGGAGTCTTGGCAATTTTGATACCCAAATACTTGAACTTGTCAAGTACCTTTTCAATGTAGTGAGACTGTGATAATGCTAGACCTTGTGGAGTTTTGTGAATTCTGATTCCTAAGATCACATCAGCAACTTCTAAATCTTTCATGTCGAATTTTCTAGCCAACATGCGTTTTGTAGCATTTATATCTGCCATACTTTTGCTCAGTATCAACATGTCATCAACATATAAACAAACAATGACTTCATGACCTGGAGTGTTTTTAATGTAAACACAGTTGTCACACTCATTGATTTTAAATCCACTTGCCAACATTGTTTGGTCAAATTTGGCATGCCATTGTTTGGGTGCTTGTTTAAGTCCATAAAGCGACTTAACAAGTTTGGACACTTTATTTTCTTTACCAGGAGCCAAAACCTCACGTTGTTCCATGTAAATCTCTTCCTCCAATTCTCCATTTAAGAAAGCTGTTTTAACATCCATTTGATGGATTTCAAGACCATACACATCTGCTAATGCCACTAACATCCTAATAGATGTTATTCTCGTTAATGGCGAGTAAGTGTCAAAGTAATGAAGGCCTTCCTATTGTCTATAACCTTTGACAATAAGTCTTGCCTTATATTTGTCAATAGTGCCATCAGCTCTCATTCTCCGTTTAAAGATCCATTTCGAACCTAAAGGCTTATTTCCAGGAGGAAGATCAACCAATTCCCGTGTATGGTTATCCAAAATTGATTGAATCTCACTATTGACTGCCTCTTTCCAAAATGTTAAATCAGAAGACGACATAGCTGCTTTAAAAGTTTGAGGATCATTTTCAAGCAAGAATGTCACAAAATCTGGTCCAAAGGAAGTAGATGTTCTTTGACGTTTGCTACGCCTTGGATCTTCTACACTTGGAGTATTTTTCTTTGGTTCTTCCCTAGGTTATTTAGGTCTTTCACTTAACGACTCGCATTCAGTTTTATACGGATAAATGCTTTCAAAGAATTCAACATTATCTGATTCCATTACCGTATTAACATGAATCTCGGGATTATCAGATTTATGGACCAAAAACCGACATGCTTTATTGTTTGTAGCATATCCAATGAAAATGCAATCTACTATTTTTGGTCCGATTTTAACCCTTTTAGGTAAAAGAACTTGTACCTTTGCTAGACACTCCCACACTTTGAAATATTTCAAGTTGGGTTTTCTTCCTTTCAATTTTACATATGGAATAGATTGCGTTTTGTTGTGGGGTACTCTATTGAGTATTCGGTTAGCTGTAAGGATAGCTTCCTCCCACAAACTCTGCGGTAATCTGGAACTTATTAATAAAGAAATCATCATTTCCTTTAATGGTCGATTTTTACTTTCTGCAATTCCGTTGGATTGAGGTGTGTAAGGTGTAGTAGTTTGATGGATAATTCCATATTCCGAACATATTTCTGCAAACGTATTCATATTCTCCACCTCTATCCCTTCTAATCATTTTGATCTTTTTATTCAATTGATTCTCTACTTCATTTTTGTATTGCTTAAATGCTTCAATTGCTTCATCCTTACTATTAAGCAAATAAACATAACAATATCGAGTGCAATCGTCAATAAAAGTAATAAAATACTTTTTTCCACCTCGAGATGGTGTCAACTTCATATCGCAAATGTTAGTATGGATTAAGTCTAAAGGATTTGAATTCCTTTCAACAGACTTACAAGGATGTTTTACAAACTTAGGTTCAACACATATTTGACATTTCGATTTATTACACTCAAATTTAGGCAATACTTCTAAATTAATTAACTTTCGCAAGGTTTTATAATTGGCATGTCCTAAACGAATATGCCATAAATCATTTGACTCCAACAAATAAGAAGAAGCTGAAATTTTATTCATAGTATCAACAACCATTACATTGGGTTTGAAAAGGCCCTCCGCGAGGTAGCCTTTTCCAAAGTACATCTCATTCTTGCTTACAACAACTTTATCAGAAACAAATACACATTTGAATCCATTCTTCACAAGTAAAGAAGTAGAAACTAAATTCTTTCTAATAGTAGGAACATGAAGAACGTTGTTGAGCGTTAACACCTTGCCAGAAGTCAACTTTAGGAAAATCTTCACATAACCTTCAATCTTGGTTGTTGAATTATTTCCCATGGAAATCTCTTCTTCGGGACCATCAGTAGAGTAAGTCGCAAATGCTTCTTTGACAGCACAAACATGTCGAGTGGCTCCGGAGTCAATCCACCACTCCTTCGTATTTCCAACTAAGTTGCATTCCGAAATCATTGCACAAAGATCATCAATGTCATCATTCTTCTCCACTATGTTGGCTTGTCATGAATCACGTGCCCTCACATCACACAATTGAGAGTTATTCCACAAAAGATAATATTAAGAACAACAGGAACTTTAAATCGAAAAAATTCACTCACTCTAAAAAAGAACATCCATATGCTTCACTGATACGCCATAGGCTTGCCCGTAGTGTAATACTCTACTAATTGAGTCTATTCAGTCTAAAATCAATAGGTCTTTATTCGGTTGTAATGTAGGCTAAGGGACGGGTAGGATACATTTGGTTATAGTGATTCACCTCCCTAAGCACTTTTAATACAATTACATCAACATTCAGCATATTTTCCTACTTGGTCAAAACTTTTACCACACTTTGCTTCATAAATTACCCCACTATTTTATTAGGTGCAACTATCTTTTCTACGCCATTAATCATCAAGGACTGCATTTATTTATTGTCCTCTTTCTTTCTCTAAGTGGCCTTAAAAAAAATTCTTTTTTTTTTCTTTTCACAACTTTGCACCTTTCATCCTATTCCTTCTAGTTTTCTTTACAAACCAAACCACCACCCCACACTTTGACTTTTACACATTTACTAACAATTACAGTGCTTTTGGGGGGTACAGGGTTCAAACAGACAGGTCATTCAAACAATTGGGTATGGTTCGTTATATGGTTATCAAAGAACAGGCTTATAAGTTCAAAGGGGTTAACTACGGTCAATTGATTTCAGGTGGATATACATTTATGTCTGGCTTCACAAAGAAATGCCTATATCCTTTCTAAGACTAAAAAAACTTCTATTTCGTTTTGTACACACTCATGGCAAGTTCTAGGTATCAAATGAAGACATAGAATATGATGCACAAATACCTCACACGCACATGGCACAAAATCCATTCCAAATTGGTTCATCAAAACACTCCAATAAGTATTCAAGTCAGTTACAATATGCAAAATTAAGGCATTCTATAAGAGTCCACAAATGAGCTTAAGCGTCACACCCTAGGGTCTTTGGTTTTCAGGTGTAACACACTAAGGGTTGCATTATTTCCATTCAGTTCCTTTCCCAAGAGAATCCTAACAACTAAAACAAGGAAAATTTAACTATACCCGGTTCAAGCTAAATCCTTGGAAAAGAACCGTGGTAAAAAGAAAAACCAAGGGGGAGTTACTACACTACCTAAAAAGAAAATAAAAAATCTTTTTGGTATTTTCTTTGGACTAACTTCCCTCAAGAAAACTGCCTAAGTAGTCCGTCAACAAGAAGAGTCCACTACATTTTCTGGTTTTTTTTTTACTTCGACTTAATGCCCTCAAGAGACCCGTCGGAAGGTGTCCGTCTTCGGGCCAAGCCAAACAAATTGAAAACAACCAATTCAACTATATACAATCAAAACAAGACAAAAATTATCCACATATACAACAACAAATTTGTCCCCCACCCCACACATGAAAAGTTGGCATGTCCCCATGTCAATTAACAATAAAAGCATAGATGGGTTAAGATACTTCCCTGGTGATCACTCGTCGTCAAAAACGGTGGTCGGGTCAACATTACAGGCCCTCCCTATCGCACGAAACCACACCATGAACTTCTTCTCAGATTTAGTATGGTGGGTGGACATTGCATCCATCCTGACGTTGAGGTCATCCACCGAGGTGCGCAAGCCGGCCACATCCTTCTCTAAGGTCGACAGCCTAGGACCCTGCCGAGGTCGAGAGGGACCCGCCCCATTATGGGACCTCCAAGGTGGTGCATCATCAGTAATAATCTCATCCTCGTCATCAACAGCTAGAGGCACCGGGTGCTCTTTTCCCACATTGATTTTCCCCGCTCTGAACGGGGCCTTCTTTGCCAATTTTCCGTCAATGGGATGATTCTCGGGGACATTGCCTATCCGGCACATCCTGGTAACTAGGAAGGGGAAATATAACACTTTCATTACCTCAGGCGATCGGATGAACATCTCATCATGGAGCACCCGGGCGATATCAAAGTCCACTATGTTGACAAAGCACCAAACCATCACCGCCCGTGGGGGGTTGACATCGGTGGTGTTGCTGGTGGGTAGCAGGGGGCTACAGATAACTGTGAACCAACACTTGGCCTCCCAGGTGAAGGAATTAGAGTTCAACGTGATGCCCTCTTTGACCCATGTGGGCTCCCCTCCCACACAAATTGACTGCACACGCATGGGCCATTTGACCGGTGGTGTCTGCAGGAACTGGTAATGATCAGCATCGCCAGAGAAGGTCGAAAGCCTGTAAACCCGCCGGATGGCCTCCAGTGAGGCATTCACCCTTGTTCTCCGTACAGTGACTACCCGGTTCACATGCTCCGGGCAGTTTACATTGAATTCCCGGACCATTAGAATATTGGCCTCCTCAGGTTCTTCGAAGAATATCTCCAACTGGCGCCTCCGAATTTCGGCGAACATTTCTGGGCTCTCATGCTGTAAGGCAAGCCTGTCAATTGGTACCTCATGGACCATATTCCTGTTGGACTTAGCAGCATACCTGTCCTCATCAACCTTTGACACAAATCGGGATGAGTCAAACCGACTAGTGCTCTCTATGTTTCGCCTTTTTCGTGAGTGATCCATGGTACCTGTGATAAGAAGAACAATAGTCAGAGAGTGCCCAAGATGTGTGCCTATCGGGTGATTACTCAGACTTCACCACCACGAAGGTCACAATGCCCAAAATTTTGCTCAATGGGGCAACTTTACAAACACTATGTGGGCTTAATTTGTAACAAGCATATATTGGCCCTATATGGACTAATTCCTCCCAACTTTTCAACACAACCAAGTATCAATCTCACCCCAACTACTCAAAATTCACCCACCATTGCCAAACATACACCAACCAACCAACACCAAACAATAGGGGCACACACCCACCAAAAATGAGCAAGGGGTGGTGAAGAACCACCATTACACATAAATACAACAAGAGTATACCATAAAAAGGAAAAATACAACAATACACAAGGATCAACTACAAAATAGACAAAAATAAAAGCAAAAATAAGAGGAGAAGAGAGAAATAGATACTTACTTGTGTAAGATGAGGGTGGAAACATTAGAGGTTGGGAGGATAAAGGGAGAGAGAGTCGTGGGTTTGGGGGGAAGAGGGAGGAGGCGAGGTCTGTGAGGGAAGGGAGTTGGGAGAGAAGAGGGGGAATTTGGGGGTAGGGTTTAGAATAATGGGGAATGTGGGGGAATGTGGGGTAAGGGTGGGGTAATTAGATTAAGAAAAGGGGGAGATTTAAAAATAAAATAAAATAAAAAATAAAAAAATTACGTACGTACAGACTTACCTGGGCGTCAAATTGGCCTGCGGCGGTCGCATCGCGGTCGACCGCGACCGTGGTGGATTCAGAGAGTTGTGATTTTGCCGTAGTCGCGCCGTAGTCCGCTGCGGGCGCGCGAGGTTCAGAGAGTTGTTTATTCACCGCGGTCCGCCGCGGTCGCGCGAGGTTCAAAGAGGTCGACTTTGGCCATGGTCGCGCCGCGAATCGCCGCGACCGCGGTGACGGGCGTATGAGAAAAATCACTGAAGTTACAGTTGTCGCCGCAGTCGCGCCGCGGTCCTCTGCAGTCGCGCCGCGGTCCTCTGCAGTCGCATTGGCCTATGCTCGATTGGTAGTGTGTTTTCCATATATATTTACCTTACCAGAGTTGTTTTATGACCCCGTCTTTTGCTCAACACACCTCCAAGCTTGTCTTGCACACTCAAAAACTTGTTAAAGGTATGTACATCAATTACAACATAATCAAAAGATAAAACACTACAATCATGGGTTGCCTCCCACGCAACGCTTGATTTAACGTCGCGGCACGACGAGTACAACAATCAATGGGTTTCCTCCCATGAAGCGCCTGATTTAACGTCGCGGCACGACGCAGAATGAGCGCATTTAAGGCTCGCTCAACCTGTGTGGTTCAAAAAGATGCACCATAGACAACTCATTGGTCTCATTCATCCCCACATACAACTTTAATCTTTGTCCATTAACCTTAAAGGCGTTGGACTCATATTCAGTAGCAATTTCCATGGCACCAGATGGAAACACTTAGACCACCTTGAATGGTCCAGAACATCGGGACTTAAGCTTACCAGGAAACAATCTCAATCGTGAATTGTACAGCACAACACTTTGTCGCCGGATTTGGAATTTTGATGTTTTTGTCGTGCAACCTCTTCATTCTCTCCTTATATAGCCTTGTTCTTTCAAATGCTTGATATCGGAATTCCTCCAACTCATGCAGCTCTATGACTCGATTTTCTCCCGCATCATCAAGATCCATGTTCAACTGCTTCAATGCTCACCAAGCTCGATGTTCTAGCTCAACAGGAAGGTGACAAGCCTTACCAAATACCAACTTGTATGTAGACATACCAATCGGTGTTTTAAATGTAGTCCTATAGGCGCAGAGTGCGTCATCAAGCTTTTTCGCCCAATCAGTTCTTGTGGCGTTTATTGTTTTGGTCAGCACACTCTTTATTTCACGGTTAGAGACCTCAACCTGCCCACTTATTTGAGGGTGATAGGGCGTTTCCACCTTGTGGCGCACATCATACTTGGCCAGTAGCTTCTCGAAGACACGATTGCAGAAGTGTGTGCCTCCTTCACTAATAATGGCCCTTGGAATCCCGAACCGGGTGAATGTTGTAACGACCTGGCCGGTCGTTTTGGAGAGTTAGCGCCCCGATCCCCTGATAACTGTTCCTCCCTTGTCTTATTAGGTTAATGGAACGAGTCGGAGCGTTGAGTGATAAATATTGGAGTGTTTTCTGACATATAGTCCTTTAAGGTGAGCTTTAACCTTAGAAATTGGGTCGGAGCGGGAGCTGTGTGAAGACGGATCCAGAATGGAAATTCGTCGACTACGTCAGCTCCGTTGAGTGATTTTGGGGTTGGGAGCGTGTTCGGAATGTGTTTTGAGGCCAGACGTAGATTTAGGCTTGAAATGGCGAAAGTTAGAATTTCGGCGATTTCGGCCGATAGGTGAGATTTTGATATCAGACTCAGAA
>ML265724.1:0-23873 GCA_005239495.1 Nicotiana undulata | reverse complement strand
GCTTCCATTCACCAGCGCAGACTAAAAGTGCTCTCCGAACCGTGCTGGATAGTCACCCATCACCCTTCCTCTCAACGTCTGAAAGAACACTCTACAGATGTAGTGGCTGGTATTTTACATCCCACAGCTTCTCAAGCTAAAGGGCAAATTATGTTAATGATTCCGACTCCAAATATTAATGAGGCTTATGCAATGGTAATGCAAGATGAAAGTCAGCGAGCCAAGGCAGCTAGTATAAGCAATTTGGAAATAGGAGCTCAATCAATCATGTATAATACTGGTTATACAGCTAATTCAGTGGCTTCAAATGTAGGTTATGGAGTTAATATTGTGGTCCAAAGCACAGGACATACTTATAATGGAGGCTACAGACAGAGGAATCAGCTATACTGTGATTACTGCAAACTTAAGGGACACACCAAGGATGTATGCTACAAGCTTGTGGGATATCCTTCTGATTTTAAGCCAAAGAAAAGGACATTTGGAAAGAATTTAGCTGCAGCTCATCATGTACAGATAGAGAAGACCAAGTGTGTTGATGAAAATGCAAGGACTACACCAGGAGGACAATTCTTCACAAAGAAGCAGTATCAGCAAATTTTGCAAATGTTGAATCAAACCAGTACAAGTGCTTCAGTTGACACAATAGCCCCAAATAAGATCACAGGTATACCAGTATCACTCCTAAGCTTTATCAAGGAAGATAAATGGATCATAGACTCAGGAGCTACAAATCATATGGTGTCTAGTTTGCTTTTATATACTGACTATGTGGAATTGTCTAAAAGTAATACTAGCAAAGTCCAATTGCCTACTGGAGAGACAAGTCTGATCACACATTTAGGGACTTCCAGTATACTAAATGGGATAGTGATCAAGAACGTATTATTTATACCTAAGTTTAGGTATAACCTGCTGTCAGTCTCTAAGTTAACCAAGGACTTAGGCTTATTTCTTGCCTTCTTTCTTGCCTGTTGTGTATTCCAGGACATTTGCAGTGGCAAGGTGAAGGGGATTGGTAAAGTGGATCATGGATTATATGTGTTAAACCAGACCATCAAGAATAACTCACAAGAAGAGGGGCTGCCTGCTGGGTTGATAGCTTCCACACTGCCCATAAGTAAAATAAGTGTTGCCTTATGTCACAAGAGGTTAGGACATGTACCTCTAGAGACTTTGAAGAGAGTACACATGTTTGTTAACACAAAACTCATTGACAGTGATAGTCATTGTCCTGTATGTCCTCTAGCTAAGCACACACGTTTACCTTTCCCAGACAGTGTTAACAAAAGTTATACATTAGGTGAACTTGTTCATGCAGATATGTGGGGACCTTTTAGGTTGCCTACTTATGATGGTAAACGATATTTTCTAACTCTAGTGGATGATTTCAGTAGATTCACTTGGGTATGCCTTATGAATTCAAAAGATGAATCAGTTGTGGTGATCAAATCTTTTATTGCTATGCTTAGAACAAAGTTTTCATCTACTGTTAAGACTCTAAGAACAGATAATGGAGGAGAGTTCTTCAACAGCCAATTTAAAGAGTTGCTGAATTCAGAAGGTATCGCACATCAAATCACATGTCCATACACACCCCAACAGAATGGGGTGGTTGAAAGGAAGCACAAATAAATATTGGACACTGCCAGAGCTTTAAGGTTTCAAGCAAACTTACCTTTGAAATTTTGGGGAGAATGCATTATGACAGCAGTTTATTTGATTAACAGGCTGCCTTCAAGGACACTTGGTGGAAAATCTCCATTTGAATTGGTATTTAACAAGATTCCTCTACTAGATCATGTTAAGGTGTTTGGATGTTTATGCTATGCTGCTAACCTGAAAAGAAAGGATAAGTTCTCCTACAGAGCTATTCCTGTTGTGTTCTTGGGATATTCTTTAACTCAGAAAGGCTACAAATTGTTTGATTTAATTAACCATGTTGTCTTTGTAAGCAGGGATGTCACTTTCAAGGAGGACATTTTTCCCTTCATGCAGACTTCAGATGACTCCAGCAATGTGACTCATCATACGTATGCCAATCCTCATATGTCTATCATAGACAATGATGCATATTCTGCTCCTATTGATGATCCTGTGAATGACATGATTTCCACTGATCAGTTAGTTACACATTCATAGGAAGACATTCTGCATGACTCTACTATTGATGCTCCTCTATTACCTGTGGTAGATGATACTGCATCATCTCCTATTTCTGTTGCTGATCCCTTTAGTTCCACACTCCCATCACCAAACCAGCATATAAGCACTCTTGAACCTCGAAGGACAACCAGAGTCTCAAGACCTCCAATCTGGATGCAAGACTATGTGAGCACTAGTAAAGTTCCCTATCCTATCTCCAACACAGTCAATTACCTTCAGTTGCAGTCTCATTATTCCAAATGTTTGGCTGCCTACTCCTCTGAAACAGAACCACGCTCTTTTCATGAAGCTGCTAAGGATCCCAAGTGGGTTGATGCTATGCAACAGGAGATTCAAGCCTTAGAAGACAATGACCTAGAGTTTGGTACCTCTACCTCATGGAAAGCAACTCATAGGATGCAAATGGGTATTCAAAATCAAGTATAAGGCTTCTGGTGAGGTTGAAAGGTATAAGGCTCGTCTTGTAGCTAAGGGATACACACAGAAAGAGGGGCTCGACTATACTAAAAATTTCTCACCTGTTGCTAAAATGGTGACAGGGAGATCTGTGGTAGCATTAGCAGCTGCTTCTGGATGGGCTCTTTTCCAGATGGATGTACACAATGCATTCCTGCAAGGAGACTTGGTTGAAGAAGTCTATATGCTTGTGCCTCCTGGATTTTCTAAGGGTGTAGCCAGGCAGGGGGAGTCCTTGGTATGCAGGCTACACAAGTATCTATATGGACTCAAACAAGCATCTAGACAATGGAACATCAAATTGTCTGAAACTTTACAGAAAATGGGATTCACTCAAAGTCACTATGATCATTCCCTCTTCATGTCACACCTCCTTTTTCACCCCCGGTGAGGGTATAAGAAAGTTTTTCCAATTAAAGTGACGTAATCGAATTGGGATTAATTATTGATTCAGAGTCGCCACTTGGGATAATTTATGGTGTCCCAAGTCACCGGTTTATTTTTAATCCCAAATCGAGGAAGTTTTGACTCTGTGTTAAAGTCTGCGAAACCAGAAGACCGGGTAAGGAATTTTGTTAACCCGGGAGAAGGTGTTAGGCATTCCCTAGTTCCGTGGTTTTAGCACGGTCGCTTAGTAATTTATACTTGGCTTAAACTGTTTAATCACACATTTTAGGACCTATGTATACTTTATCATTTACCGCTTCTATTATTCGTATTTGAAATTATCTTGAAACGAGCCACGCGAACGTGTACTCATTTTAATTAATGCGCTAAAAATCATGTCACGCGTACGTGTACTCATTTTAATTAATGCGCTAAAAATCATGTCACGCGTACGTGTACACGATTGTCACACTTAATTATTTTATAAAAAAAACTCGTCCAAAGTTGCGCGAGCATACCTCAGTTTTAATTTTGAGAATCGACGCTTAAATCATGTCACGCGTATGTGTACACAATTTGTCGCGCTTAATTATTTAAGAAAAACTTCAAAGTCGCGCGAACGCATAATCATAACAATGTCATGTGAACGTGTACATAATCACGATAATTTATTATGCGTAATTACCAACACCACTGGTATTTCGATTCCTCTTGAGCAACTTGTTTGAACTCCTAATTTACCATATATTACCTCGACTAACATATTCAGAGACATTCCGCTATGCTATTTCAAATCCATATAGAATATACTTAGGCCAATTCTTCAAACTTAAATCCAATATTTTAACACACATACTTTGAGATAAATGATATAATCACATGGATAAGAAATTTTGCTAATTAAACTAATAATAATGAAACTCAACAACTAAATAAGAACAAACAATCAGAGGAAACACACCTCGTTCACATAGATTTCACAAAAAATAAAATAAAATATGTATTCATAAACATAGTAATAGAACAAAACAAAATGAAGGAAGTAAAACTCACAGTAAAGCTTCATAGAAGCGGAATTAGTTACTGTTAACCGGAGATTATAGAAACCGGAAAACCTGCTAATGACCACGGACGGAACCAGCGACTCGAAACCTCAACGGAAATGTGATCCTTCCCGGAAACCTCAACCCAATACCTTCGACAACCTCAAAACTCACCAGAAAATTTGTAACGATTCGGAAGATTGAGCACTCCTCTTCACCACAAAAATGGTGAAACATTAATGGAGTTCCGACCAAATATGCCACCCTCACGCAGCAGTAACAGGGGAAAACGGGGGTGACGGAGAAGGAGTAGCAGTGTAGTCCGGCGGCAAAGCTGTGAGGTCCGGCGGCTTCGTGAAGGAGGATCGAGGAGGTGTTGTTACGATGGCTATGGAGTTCCGACAGAGGTATGATGCTGGTTGGTTGTTCTTACGACGGTTATGGTTGTTCTTACGGCGGCAAAGCTATGGATGGTGGCCTCTTTTTTGCTTTTTCGTCTGTCCTCTTTCTCAAGAAGAAGGGGTCTCCTTCTTTTGTGTCTGTCCGCTGCCTTGATTGGTCTGAGGTTGGCCGGCTGGTAGGAGAAGGGGTGGCCGTTGGCGGAGATGGAGTTGTGGGGGAGGTGCGGCGGCAGGCTTTTTGAGAGAGAGGGAGTCAGGCAGTCTCCTCCTCCTTTTTTTTGCCGTTTTTTCCTCTATTGAGGAAGAAGAGGATTAGGGTATTAGTTAGGTTAATGGGTATTGGGCTAAGGGGAGTGGGCTTGGGAATTGGGTTGGGTCAAAGTCTTGTTGGATTTTAGTTTTGGGCTAGGAAGACTAAAAAAATGTGTTTATAAAATAACACTTACTCTTAATTAATTAAATATACTACTAAGATAAAACTAAATATTAAGAGTGAAAATATTTTTGTAATTTTTATTTTTGTGCTTAAGATAAAGGAAAAGAGATATTAGGCCTAGACAAAATATTTAAACGCTAAAATGTATAAAATATTTTGGAGGGTCCAAAATCTCGCGTTTACACTTCATCATGAAGACCAATGATCACTTTGTCCTGGTATTAGTATATGTAGATGACTTGATAGTCACCGGGGACAATGCTGAAGTGATTAGCAAGACAAGAGCCAAGCTACAACAGTTTTTCAAAATGAAGGACCTTGGAGAATTGAAGTTCTTCCTTGGGATTGAATTTGCTCGATCAGATAAAGGGATCTACATGAGTCAGCGTAAATATGCCCTAGAGTTGATTGCAGAATTGGGATTGGCTGGATCTAAGCCTTCTAGTACACCACTAGAAGTGAATCAAAATCTGACCTCTGTTGAATTTGACAAGTTGTTCTCATCTTCTAAGGATGCAGTTCATGATCCTATATTAGAGGATGTAGGTGAATTTCAAAGACTAGTGGGCAGGTTGTTGTATCTGACTATGACTAGGCCAGACATCTCATATGCAGTGCAAACACTAAGTCAATACATGCACATGCCAAAACAGTCTCATCTAGATGCAGCCAGGAAGGTGGTCAGATATATCAAAGGTGCACCAGGACAGGGGCTACTGCTGCCTTCATCAGGAGATGGTACCTTGAAAGCATATTGTGATGCTGACTGGGGAGCATGTCTCCAGACTAGGAGGTCAACTACTGGCTACACAGTGTTCTATGGTGATGCACTGATTTCCTGGAGATCAAAGAAACAAGAAACTATAGCAAGGAGTTCAGCAGAAGCTGAGTTTAGAAGTATGGCCTCAACTGCAGCAGAGGTGGTGTGGTTGATTGGTTTGTTTGGTGAAGTAAATGTCATGCAGCTGCCAGTGACTCTATTCTGTGATAGCAAGGCTGCTATCCAAATTGCAACTAATCCTATCTTTCACGAGCGAACTAAGCATATAGACATTGACTGTCACTTCATTAGGGAGAAGGTGAAGGCTGGAATCATCAAGACAGTGCATGTAAATACGAAGGAGCAGTTAGCTCACTTGTTGACAAAGGGGCTCAGTCGAACACAACATTATCATCTGCTCAGCAAGCTTGGAGTGAAGAACATTTTTCTACCCTCCAGCTTGAGGGGAAGTATTGAACCAGGGTAGTTTGTGTGAATGTAAAAAAGTCTAGGGGCTAAAGTGTTTAATGTAAAAATTAGTACCTAATTAAGTTAATTAGGTAAAATAGATTGGTTAGTTAGTTAGATAAGAGGGAAGTTACTCCTTCTTCTTCAGCATGACTGTATTTTCATTTCCTTCTTTTCCAAGTCGTGAATGGAGTGTATCTCTTTTCTCACTCTCTCTCAATTCTAAGTTCATGCATATCCTTCCTAGCTAGGATTTGACAATATATAGGCAGTATCAGCGTTTCGTATTGATCTGCTTTTTAATTCAGCATATGATGACTTAAAAGTTAAAACTGGAGAAAAGAAGCAAATCGAATCAGTATGATATTATGTGAATTACAGGCCATCATCCTAATGAGTTTTAAACATAGAGTACTAATAGTATAAAAGATTTCTTTATGATATCAAATCATCTAAAAAGTAACTGTAATTAACAATTCATAAAAGTGACTTGATAAAACATGTTACTTTCTGGCAATAGGTTAAAATACACTAACAGTGTAAAGGGATTTTACATTATCAGTATATACAAATTTAGGGAGTGTTTGGTACGAAGGAAAATGTTTTTTAATTTTTTCTCATTTTTGATTGGCTTAAATTTATGTTTTGGAAAATATTTTCCTTATCAAGAGAAAGTAAAATATTTTTCAAAATTCCTTCTCAACATTCCACACTTTATTCTCCACCCTCGCCAATCCACCGCACTCCCATCCCCACCCATCTAACCCCACCCGACGCCTACCCACCCCACCCTTTCTCTCCCAAAGGTCTTTTTTTTTTAAATTTCAGTTTTTCTTTCCGTCACCATCCACCCTACTAACCCTCCCCCACACTCGCATAAAAAAATTCTTTTTTTTTAATTATTTTTTTATTGTAATTTTTAAATTTTTATTTTTTTGTTTTTCTGCACCACCAACCCCGCACAAAAAGAAAGTTTTTTTCTTATCTTTTTTGTAATTTTAAATTTCTGTTTTATTTATATATATATATATATATATATATATATATCTTTTTTATGTTTTACATACCAGTATAATTCCGTTGTCATTTACTTTACGACCTAAATTAATGGGTGAATTGATATTCGAAGAGATTCTAGCAGATATCATGATAGTTTTAAACAAATAGTAATAAAAACAAAAGTAAGTATACAATCGCCGAAGTGGGAGAGAAAGGGTAAAAATTGCATGGGGCGCTTGGTCGCCCTTTTAATTTATATCCATTTTGTTTTTTTGTTTGTATTCGTATTTTTGTTTGTTTGTTAAAAGCATTTTAAAAAGACGATTTTGTCCTTCAGGACTATTGACAAAATTGTACACTGCATGACAAAACTTCAGCATATTTTGGTATGAAGTTTTAGCAAATGAACTAAATAACTTCAGCATGCATTAGAAAAAACTCGTTAGAAAATTATATACTGCAAGAAAAAAACTTAAGCATATTTAGTGTGAAGTTTTAGCAAATGAACTAAAAAACTTAAGCATGCTTACTCTGATGTTTTAGCAAATGAACTAACAAACTTAAGCATGTTTAGTATGAAGGTTTAACAAACGAACAAAAAAACTTAAGCATATTTAGTATGAAATTTTAGCAAATGCACTAAATAACTTAAGCATGTTTAGTTTGAAATTTTAGCAAATGAACGAAATAACTTAAGCATGTCTAGTATGAAGTTTTAGCAAATGAACTAAATAACTTAAGCATGCATTAGCACAAACTCATTAGAAAATTATATACTGCAAGACAAAAACTTAACATGTTTAGTCTGAAGTTTTAGCAAATGAACTAAAAAGCTTAAGCATGTTTATTCTGATGTTTTCGCAAATGAACTAAATAACTTCAGCATGTTTAAACTGAAGTTTTAGCAAATGAATTAAATAACTTCAGCATGTTTAGACTGAAGTTTCAGGTAAAACTCATGATAAAATTGTAGACTGCGGGATAAATAACTTCAACATGCATTAGCATGAAGTTTTAGCTTCAATGTGAAACAACTTCATGTTATATATTAGCATGAAGTTTTAGCTTCAACATGAAACAACTTCATGCTACATTAGCTTGAAGTTTAGCTTCAAGGTGAAATAACTTCATGCAAGTGTAATTCTAAAGATGAATCTGGACAAGTTTCTGGTTTTTTGATGAAGCTACTGAGAGGAGCGAATGAGATCGTTTTTCACGAATGAGGTTGCAGATCACACAATTTGTCAGGGATGTAATTGTCATATTTTTACGAATATTTCGTCAGTTGGCTACCAAATCAATAATTTTTAAAAATAAAGGTACAAGTTAAAAGGTGGCACAAATATAGGGTACGGCCGCAAATCGCTCAGTAAAAAGAAACAAGGTTAAATGAAGCGCAGACCCCTCAATTTGCCAGTAATAAGACTTAAGTTCGTCTGGTTTGGGTAGTCAATCATTAGATTAGAACAATAATATAGTATCATTTAGAAATCGAATATGAAAAATAAAAAAAGCTTATATCTATATGTAGTTTTGACAGAGTAAACCTTAGTGGTGTCATTTCGACCTATTATATTAATTGGACATGCAATCATCTGCAGCTGCAACCATTCATCTAGCTATTGTCGGCTCAATTTCAAAGTCTTTTTCTGTCGAATTTGTAGATAGTGTCAAACCTTTCTGCTTCGGTCCATCTAAGTTACAATCCTAGATTCAGAACTAACCTGCCTGGGTTGCTTAGTTCTCAAAAATCAAATGACATTTATCTGTCTTGGTTCTATGCATATTTGTGATTGATATCAAGCCGCCTTGAAAAATTCGGTTTTGTGACTGTTCTATCACTCATAAAACTCCAAAAAAGATTTGCCTTAATGTCATTGTGTATTTAAAACAAGCTTGACTCTATTGTCTTATGATGTGCTTGTGCCGTCTATTAATGTCAAAATTAGTCTTTCACATCATTGCTCTTTTTATGTATATTTGTTTCAAGGACCAATCTTTTCATAATTCTTTTCATAATCTTTTTTTCTTTTTGATTTAGTTAACCGTGGGTATGAAATGGTAGTGACCATGAACGGCCACAGGAATCAAATTGGTACATTATACCTCTAATTCGATATCTTGGTAATTAGACTATTTCCTCAAAGATAATCAATTTTAAGGATTTTGGCAGTTCTTTTGTGATTTGTTTCAAGTCTATAGACTTAGAAATTTCCTAAGGTTAAGAGTGTATTGTAGTAGTAGTACAAGTCGCCAAAATGAGACCCGAAAGAATAAGAGATTGCCATTCAAGTCAATGATAGAGTTATACGTTCATCACTCATACTCAATAGGATTCCTCGTCGGTACTTGATGAAAGGGACATATCACAGACCCTTGAGTTATCCACCAAATGTCAAACAGATGGGAACCACCAGGCCCAATGGGCCCATTACTTTCAGGCAAACTGTGCCGACATGGCAACATAGACAACTGTACGGCGAATAAACAAACCGCGTGTACATAAACATATTGAAGAGCTTTTATTCGTAAAATTGCCGGCCAAGGATGAGCTGCATTAAAGCATGATTGAGTTATCTAGTTATACTTTGAGCCCACCCAGAAAACAATTCCTTTCCTTTGGTACTAGCTTTGAAGAGGACACCTGGAAGAAGAAAACTGTGGGGGATTCATGATATCAGCCACTTAGTTGAGGCCACATTTCCACTTGATGGGAAGTGGGAACCTATCAAGAGTTGAGGTATGAGTGTCAAGTGTTGACTTCTTCTAAGGTTTTTTCTATTATTTTCTGTGGCCAACTCAAGTCAAACCCTGGTGCAAAGCTTATTCACTTGAAGGCACGCAGTCTTGTGTTAAGTGCTTGATAAAGTTTGGATCCAGAATTTATATTTGTTAGATTTAATTTTTTTAATTTTTAATATTGAATTCATTATATTTTTTGAATTAATGGTTCATATTTACGAGTTGTTGTTATTTTAATAAAGTTTTAATTATAAATTTATGTTCCGAGTAAAAAACATTGGGTTTAGACAAAGCGGAAGAAATTCAAAAATAGCAAGATTTACAAGTGGTCATTCACAAATAGCCACAGTTTTAAAAGTAATCAAAATTTAGCCACTTTCCATGTAAAGATAAATCTGAATGAAAACACTGTTCAAAATTCAGAAAATTCTCTAGCATAATATAATGGAATTCCAGTATAATATAATGGAACTCCAGTATATTATAATGGAGTTCCAGCATAATATACCGGTCTAGCATAATATGCTAGAAGTTCATACACAAGTGCTTTAATCTCTAGTATATTATGCTGGAACTTTCCGCGTGTTGTTCCAGCATAATATGCTGGTCGTTCATACACAGGTACATCGATCTCCAGTATATTACGCTGGAACTGTTCATGTTTCAGCAAAATAATGGCTATTTTTCAATGATTTTGCAAACGCTTGCTATTTTTAAATGACCAATCTGAAAAGCTAGCCCGTGCTATTTTTACGAGCGGTGCTAAAACATTGGATCCGGCCCTGTTTAGCGAGGGTCATGCTTGGTACTTGGCATGGGTGCAGGGGCGAAGACACCTTTTGCAAAGGGTGGTCAACTGACCACCCTTTGCAGAAATATTACGAAAAATTATACTGTGTATATAAGTAAAATATTGATTTTAGATGTATAAATATATATTGAATACCCTTTGTCTGAAAATTTACTTTTACTTCTTTCAAGTCTTAACACCCTTAGAAATATTTTCGGCTTCGCCACTCCATGGGTGACAAAGCACGACAATATTAGCAGACCAACTCTCTTAACACTATCAAGTAAATGTAAATCCACTGTTTGCCTATGAGGACAAAATCGGCCATAGGCCCTGTATTATAAGTGTATGAACAGTAATATAGCATATGATATTTGCACCTTAGAAGGCAGCTAACTCTTTGACAGAGTCATAAGCCGTAGTAGTGTCATTGTCTCAACAAAAGGAAACAAAGAGGTGGGGCAAATGCAATACACTCTTGCAAACCCTATTACTTGGGCATGCAAATCATTTGCTGATAAAACTGTTCACTCCTTTCATCCTTCGTCGACTTGAAATTCCTTAAATACAACTCTTTTTCCTGTCTATCTTGAATTTGTTTCTGTACATATTTGTGAATAATATCAAACAACTTGAAAATTTTGAATTTGTGAACATCTCTCAAAAGAAATATATTCTTGCTTTGAAGAAAATGATTGATACCGCGTTGTCTCTAACAGTCATGTTGTAATAAACCTGAAATTCCTCGCTATATAATAAGAACGAGAATCACTAATTACAACTTTGAGATATCAATTGCAACACTCAAACTATTATAATGAAAACTAAGTAACTACGAATAGAGATACGAATGGGATGAGAAGATAAACTCAGAGAAAGGGAATGAGGTACAAATTTAGAAGAGGAGATGAGAATAAGCACAGTCTTGAGCCGAAGCTTCAAAAATAATTGGTATATTCTTTTTGCAGCACCGAATTCTCCTTTTAATAGCTTGACTATTCTCCCTTTTCCTGGATCTGAAGATAGGCTATAATTGCGTATTTTAGTCGCTTATTACACTCTAATTTACTGCACTTTAATTGAGTTTGGACTTTAATCGCTAGTGTTTTGCACTAACTGTGTGTTTTATGCATTGTAGGAGTGATTCCGAGCTATATAGATATTATGGAATGAATTCAAGTGATTTGTAGCTTTGAAGTCTGAGTAAAAGCCTAAGGAATTAAGCCGGGATCGTGTTCAGGGGTCAAATTTGATAGTTAAGAACAAACGAAGACTTGAGTAGGCATATTACGCATTGTCTAGTAAAATAGACATAACTCTTTGCTCCGAACCCCATTCGGGCAATACAATATATGGTTGAAAAGCTAACTCAAATAGATACAACTTTCATATTTTACGTTTTTTCAAATTCCAAACGAAATAGGGTGAGAAATGCGCGAAACAGTAGACTTTCCAAATACCGCGCCCGGGCCGCGCCCGGACCGCGAGCATCCAGGCCTAGAAACTTGTCCTTTTTCGCGTAGGAGAAGGTATAATTGTTTGGGACCAAACCTACTTGGTATATATACATGGAAAAACGGTATTTTGAGGATATTGGACATACGTTTGACAAAGATTCGACCTAAGGAGGCAGAGACACAATAGGAGCAAGGCGGGGAATTCTTCTACGAGTTTCTTCCTTTCTCTTCCTATTTTTCATTGTTGGTTATTAATTTTAGTATTGTATTTTTACATACTATTATGAATAACTAATATTATCTAGGGTTTTGATTAAACCTTTTGTAGGATAAATTCTTGTTATGTTTTTATATAATTGAGCCGTTGGATTTCTCTACTTGTTCAACTACGTATTTATTGTTGTTGATTGAATGGCCATCGATTGACTGTACCTATTTATTATTTGTTTCTTGAGAAAGTATACATATTTAGGTGGTTGTTGAAAAACTTCACTCCTAACATATATGAGAAATCAATACAGTGGGTTTAAAGGTAGGTTTAGAAATAACGAAGCCTTGGCGTGGTCATAGTGAGCGGTTAGATAAAGCCAACTAGCGTAGTTCAAGAGAATATGTCTATTAAATTATTATAGTTGCTCGAAAGAGAATTACGACACCTAAAGTGATCATGATCAGTAGAGAATACATAGGCAAAATTGTAAGGAACATAGCGAGAATGATTCCGACAATTGGGGAAATCATAACTCTAGACCTCCTAAATTTAATCTCCAACCCTTAGTATCATTAGTTGTTAATTTACTGCTTTAGTTTCTTAGTTAATTAGTTATATATAAGAATCATAATCTTTATAACTTAGAAATTTAGTCGAGCTTGTCTGTTTAGCAATATTGAACTATTACAGCGAAACCTTAGTTCTCTGTGGGATTCGACTCCGGACTCTTAGACCGGATTATATTTGCAGCGACCGCTTATCCTTTTTAGTACTAGAGTTGGGCATGATCAATGATGATAGGATATAATTGCGTATTTTAGTCGCTTATTACACTCTAATATACTGCACTTTAATTGAGTTTGAGCTTTAATCGCTAGTGTTTTGCACTAACTGTGTGTTTTATGCCTTGTAGGAGTGATTCTGAGCTATATAGATGTTATGTAATGAATTCAAGTGATTTGGAGTTTTGAAGTGTGAGTAAAAACCTAAGTAATTAAGCCGGTATCATGTTCAGGGGTCAAATTTGATAGTTAAGAACAAACGAAGACTCGAGTAGGCATATTGTGCAATGTCTATTAAAATAGACATAACTCTTTTCTCCGAACTCCATTTGGGTTATACAATATATGGTTGGAAATATAACTCAAAGATCTACAACTTTCATGTTTTACATTTTTCCAATTCCAAATTCAACATGATGAAAAATGCGCGAAACAATAGACTTTCCAAATATCGCGCCCAGACCGCGACCACGAGCGTCCTGGCCTGTAAACTTGTCCTTTTTCGCGTAGGAGAAGGTATAATTGCTTAGTCTCGACCCTACTTGGTATATATACATGGAAAAATGGTATTTTGAGGATATTGGACATACTTTTGACAAAGAGTCGACCTAAAGAGGCAGAGACACAATAGGAGCAAGGCGGGGAATTCTTCTATGAGTTTTTTCCTTCCTCCTCCTATTTTTCATTGTTGGTTATGACTTTTAGCATTGTATTTTTACATACTATTATTAATAACTAATTTGTTATCTAGGGTTTTTATGTAACCTTTTGTAGGATAAATTCTTGTTATGTTTTTATATAATTGAGCCGTTGGATTTCTCTACTTGTTCAACTACGTGTTTATTGTTGTTGATTGAATGTCCTTCGATTGACTGTGCCTATTTATTATGTGTTGCTTGAGAAAGGATACATATTTAGGTGGTTGTTGAAAAAAGTCACTCCTAACATATGTGAGAAATCAATACAGCGGGTTTAAATGTAGGTTTAGAAATAAGAAGCCTTGATGTGGTCATAGTGAGCGGTTAGATAAAGCCAACTAGCGTAGTTCGAGAGAATATGTCTAGTAAATTTTTGTAGTTGCTCGAGAGAGAATTACGACACCTAAAGTGCTCATGATCAGTAGAGAATACATAGGCAAAATTGTAGGGAACATAGCGGGAATGATTCCGACAATTGGGGAAATCGTAATTCTAGACCTCCTAAATTTAATCTCCAACCCTTAGTAGCTTTAGTTGTTAATTTACTGCTTTAGTTTCTTAGTTAATTAGTTATATATAAGAATCTTAATCTTTATAACTTAGAAATTTAGTCGAGCTTGTCTGCTTAGCAATATTGAACAATTACAGCACCTTAGTTCTCTTTGGGATTCGACTCCGGACTTTTAGACCGGATTATATTTGCAGCGACTGCTTATCCTTTTTAGGACTAGAGTTGGGCGTGATAAAATTTTGGCGTCGTTGCCGGGGAACTAACGGTGTAGTTGTAGTTGTATATATTGCTAGGGTTCAAGTTTGAACTTTTATTTTGTTTTGTTTTTTGTTTATTTTTTTTAACTGTTGATTTGAGAAACATGATGTCACGACCCAAATTTCCCTCTGCAGGGTTTCGTGACGGTACCTATTCTCTACGACTAGGTAAGCCTAAGATGTGCGGAAATCAAAATGTAAAAATAACACAATAATAGAGGATAAAGCAAAAACAATACTATTAAACTGTGCCGCTCGGCATTTACAGCTTTACTCTGCCCAAAACCTGGAATATCAACAACGTCACAAGCTGTATACTATAGCTATATACAATGAAATTAGAAAGTATTTATGTCTAAGTACTATGACTATACTAGGATAAGGAAGGGGACTCGGAAGGTTTTGCGGACGCGGCAGAAATTCCTCACGGTCTCCAAAAGCTGCTGCTGCTCCTAACCTCGGTACTGCGTACTGGTACCTGGATTTGCACATGGGGAAAACATGCGCAGAAGGGCGTGAGTACTCCACATTCGGTACTCAGTAAGTGCCAAGCCTAACCCCGGTCAAGTAGTGACGAGGTCAGATTGAGGCTCTACTTAGGTTGCAAATAGAACACTTATAATTTAACAGTTGCAAATAAATGGAAATGATTAACGGAAATTTAAAATAAAGCTAGAAGGAATAATGTAAAGTAGCCCTCAACTCAGCACAACATATAACTTAATAGATAATCGTGCAATGCAATACATGGGAAATGCTCCCAGGTCTCAGCCCGTAGTCCCAACGTAAATATGCAATGCAGTACAAGGGGAAAGCTCCCGGATCTCGGTCCGTAGTCCCAATTTAAATATGCTATGCAAGATGTATAACTGATGCATCGTAATTCAATAGTTTATGAAAACAGTAGGCAATATGGAGTAAAATACTTCATCAAGGTTCAAATAGTAGTAGTGAGTGAAAAATCAGGTAAAATCGGTTGACGTGTTTAAATCTTAAGTTGCTACTCAGTTTAAAACGATCACAATAATAATAGAATGGAAAATGAGGTATGACATAGAAAGAACGAAGGAAATCCAGTAAAATAACCCATGCACGCACCCGTCACCTCACGTACACGGGGTTTTTATAGTGAAAAATCAGTTAAAATATCTATGGGAAACATCCCCAACACAGAGTTAGGCAAGCCACTTACCTCGACTGCGTAAATCAACTCTGTACCACTCTCTTACCACGATTATCCAACTCCAGGTGGCCCAAATCTATTCAATTCGATTTCATATTGTAAATATCATTTCAAGAAATCAAAGTAACTAATTAATTCGAAGCTAATACGCGAAATTAGGAATTTTGACCAAAACGCCCCTCAGGCCCACGTCTCGGAATTAGGTAAAATTTACGTTTCCCGAACCCTCATTACCCCACGAGTCTAACCATATAACAATCTCTCAAATCAGAGGTCAAATACTCAATCAAAAACCCAAAATTTGGTCTAAGAAGTTTCTTCATTTTTTCCCCAAGTTTCTACTCAAAATTCTCGAAATTAAGGGTGGAATTTAGAATTAGAATCATAAAAATTAACCTATGATGGTTAGAAATAACTTACCAAGAATACCCAGGTGAAAAGTCCCTCAAAGATCGCCTCTCCCGAGCTCCCACAATTCAAAAATGGTGAAAATAGGCTTAAACCTTCGAATTGGATATTTAATAGTCTGCCCAGGTATTTGTTCTATGCGTTCGCGGAGGGTCCACCGCGAACGCGAAAGGTAAAAATTTATGGCCCAGAAAAATACCCTATGCAAACGCGGTGAGGGACCCGCGAACGCGGTCAGCAAATCCCTAAGCCTTCGCGAACGCGGTCCCATATATGCGAACGCGAAGGGTAACTGACCCTTGACCCCTGGGACCCTCGCTAGACCTATGCGAACGCGACCAATACCTCGCGTCCGAGATGAAGAACCAACCTCAACTACGCGAACGCACCCTACTGCACTCGAACGCGAAGCTTTAAAATCCCTGAGCCCAAAATAGCCTATGCGTTCGCGGTGACCTCTACGCGAACGCATAGAAGGAAACTAGCTGTAGAAAAATCTGATGTTTTATTAAGTCCAAAACCACTCCGCTGAGCATCCGAAAATCATCCGAGGGCCCCGGTACCTCAACCAAACCTACCAACTAACCCAAATACCTTATTCGAACTTTGTCGAGCCTTAAAAACGTGTCCCATAACATCAAAATACTCAAATATGCATAGATTCAAGCCTAAGAACTTAGGAATTTTCAAGAATTCACATTCGACGCCGAAACACGTCTAAACTCATCCGAATGACCTAAAATTTTGCACACAGGTCAGAAATGAAATTCCGGACATGCTTTCGCTTTCGGAATTCCATTCCTAGTCTGATATCAAAATCTCACCTATCGGCCGAAATCGCCGAAATTCTAACTTTCGCCAATTCAAGCCTAAATCTACATCCGACCTCGAAAACATATTCCTAGTCTGATATCAAAATCTCACCTATCGGCCGAAATCGCCGAAATTCTAACTTTCGCCAATTCAAGCCTAAATCTACATCCGACCTCGAAAACATATTCCGAACACGCTCCTAACCCCGAAATCACTCAACAGAGCTAACGGAATCGATGGAATTCCATTCTGGATCCGTCTTCACACAGATCTAGCTACAGCTCATTTTCTAAAGCTGAAAATCACCTTAAAGGACTATATGACCAAAATCACTTCGAATTCCACCGCTCAACGCTCCGACAAGTTCCATTAACATAATAAGGCATGGGAGAAGCAGTTATTAGGGGATCGGGGTGCTAACTCTCAAAACGACCGACCGGGTCGTTACATTCTCCCTCTCTTAAGAAAATCGTTCGTCCTTGAACGAGTAGAGAACATACCTGAAGCTGTGAATAGATGGGGGTACTGACTCCGCATGTCCTGCTCGGTCTCCCAAGTCGCCTCCTCGACCGGATGACCCCTCCATTGTACCTTGACTGAAGCAATATCCTTCGACCTGAGCTTTCTGACCTACCTATCCAAAATGGCCACAGGCTCCTCAACATAGGATAAATCCTTGTCCAACTGAACTGAGCTGAAATACAAAACATGTGCCGGATCACCGTGATACTTTCGGAGCATGGATACGTGGAATACCGGATGAACACCTGCTAGGTTGGGAGGCAAGGCCAACTCATAAGCAGTGTCCCCAACCAGCCGTAACACCTCAAAAGGGACAATGAACCTCGGACTCAGCTTACTCTTTTTCCCAAATCTCATGACGCCCTTCATAGGCGATACCCGAAGAAACACCCGGTCACCAGCCATGAATGATAAATCACAAACTCTCCGGTCTGCATAACTCTTCTGCCTGGACTGAATTGTGCGTAGTCTATCCTAAATCACCTTCACCTTGTCCAAGGCATCCTGGACCAAATCTGTACCCAACAATCGGGCCTCGCCCGACTCAAACCATCCCACTGTAGACCGACACCGTCTACCATATAAAGCCTCAAACAACGCCATCTGAATGCTGGACTGGTAGCTGTTATTATAAGCAAACTCTGCAAGAGGCAAGTACTGATCCCATGATCCTCCAAAATCCATCACACAAGCACGGAGCATATCCTCCAGAATCTGAATCGTGCGCTCGGATTGTCTGTCCGTCTGAGAGCGGAACGCTGTACTGAGATTAATCTGGGTACCCAACTCACTATGCAAGGCTCTCCAAAAATGTGAAGTGAACTGAGGACCTCAGTCTGAAATAATAGATACCGGCACATCGTGCAACCGGACTATCTCCCGCACGTAGATCTGGGCCAACCTCTCAGAAGAGTATGTAGTCAATACTGGAATGAAATGGGCTGACTTGGTCAACCGGTCCACAATCACCCAAATAGCATCATACTTCCTCAGAGTCCGAGGAAGTCCAACCGCAAAATCCATGGTGATCCGCTCCCACTTCCACTCTGGAAGCCTCATCTAATCCTCCCGGTCTCTGATGCTCACACTTGACCTGCTGACAATTGAGGCATCTGGCTACGAACTCCACTATATCCTTTTTCATCCTCCGCCACCAATAGTGCTGTCTCAGATCCTGATACATCTTTGCGGTACCGGGATGGATGGAGTACCGCGAGCTATGGGCCTCCTCAAGAATCAACTCCCGAAGTCCATCTACATCAGGTACACAAATACAGTCCTACAGTCTCAACACACCATCATCAGCTATGGTCATATCTCTGACACCATCCCGCTGAACTCTATCCCGAAGGTCAGGGTCATCATACTGGCGCTCCCGAATGCGGTCATAAAGAGAAGATTGAGCAACAACACATGCAAATACCCAGTGAGGATCATAAAGGTCCAATGTCACGAACTTACTGGCTAAAGACTGAACATCCAAGGCTAAGGGCCTCTCAGCTGCACGAAGATATGTCAAACTACCCAAACTCTCAGCCCGGCGACTCAGGGCGTCGGCCACCACATTGGCCTTCCCCGGATGGTATAATATAGTGATTTCATAGTCCTTGAGTAGCTCCAACCACCTCCTCTGACGCAAATTGAGATCCTTCTGCTTGAAAATGTGCTGTAAACTCTGGTGATCCGTATATATCTCACAAGGAACACCGTATATATAATGACGCCAAATCTTCAGGGTGTGAACAATCGCTGCCAACTCAAGATCATGCACAAGGTAGTTTCTCTCATGCACCTTCAACTGTCTGGACATGTAGGCAATCACCCTACCGTCCTGCATCAACACCGCCCCCAAGCCAATCCTCGAAGCATCACAATAGATGGTATAGGACCCTGAACCGGTAGGTAGTACTAACACTGGAGATGTAGTCAGAGCTGTCTTGAGCTTCTGGAAGCTCTCCTCACACTCCTCAGTCCAAATAAAAGGCGCACCCTTCTGGGTCAGTCTGGTCATGGGTGCTGAAATGGATGAAAATCCCTCCACAAAACGGCGATAATACCCGGCCAAACCGAGGAAGCTGCGAATCTTAGTAGCTGAAGACAGTCTAGGCCAACTCTGCACTGCCTCCACCTTCTTCGGATCTACCTTGATCCCATCCAAAGATACCACATGGCCTAAGAATGCCACAGAATCAAGCAAAAATTCACACTTAGAGAATTTGGCATACAACTTCTTCTCTCTCAAGGTATGAAGCACGGTCCTCAAGTGCTGATCATGGTCCTCCCGGGACTGAGAATATACCAGGATGTCGTCAATGAATACAATGACAAAAATGTCAAGATATGGCCGAAATACGATGTGCATCAGGTGCATGAAAGTTGTTGGGGAATTGGTCAGCCCAAATGACATAACAAGGAACTCATAGTGGCCATATCTGGTGCAGTCTTCGGGATATCCGGCTCCCGAATCTTCAACTGATGATAACCCAAACGAAGATCAAGCTTGGAGAACACCCTAGCACCCTGTAACTGGTCAAATAAATCATCAATGCCGGGCAATAGGTACTTGTTCTTCACTGTCACCTTATTCAGCTGCCGGTAGTCGATGCACATACGCATCGAACCATCCTTTTCTTCATAAATAACACCGGAGCACCCCAAGGTGACACACTGGGCCTGATGAAACCTTTGTCAAGCAACTCCTGCAACTTCTCCTTCAACTCCTTTAACTCAGGAGGAGCCATGCGATAGGGAGGAATGGAAATGGGCTGAGTGCCCGACAACAAATCAATGCCAAAATCAATGTCTTTGTCGGGCGGCATACCCGAAAGATCAGCTGGAAAATTATCAGGGTAGTCCCTCACAACTGGGACTGACTCAACTGTAGGGGTCTCAGCACTAGTATCCCTCACATAAGACAAATACGCATCACACCCCTTTTCAACCATCCATTAGGCCTTAAGGAAAGAAATGACTCGACGTGGCGTATACTCTAAAGAACCTCTCCACTCTAACCTCGGTAGTCCTGGCATAGCCAGCGTCACGGTTTTGGCATGACAATCAAGAATAGCATAGTGGGGCGGCAACCAGTCCATGCCCAAGATAACATCGAAATCTACCATACTAAGTAATAATAAATCAGCCCTGGTCTCAAAACCATTAATAGAAATCAAACACGACCGATATACGCGGTCCACAATAAGAGAATCTCCCACAGGAGTAGAAACGTAAACGGGGGAACTCAAAGAATCCCGAGATATCCCCAAATGCGAGGCAAAATAAGAAGACACATATGAATATTGGGAACCTGGATCAAATAATATCGATGCGTCCCTATGACAAACAGGGACAATACTTGTGATGACTGAATCTGAAGAAATGGCCTCGGACCTGGCTGGAAGGGCATAATATCTGGCCTGGACTCCCCCTCTAGGATGACCTCGACCTCCCCGACCTCTACCTCGAGCTGCCTGAGATGGTGGGGTGGCAGCTGGGGCTGGAAGAATAGCTGGAGGACCTGGTGGAAGGCGTGGAACCTGATAAGTCTGGGTTGGTGCACCCGTCCTAGCTCTGGTTCAATCTCTGATCACATGACGAGGGTCACCACACTCGAAGCAACCCCTCAGAGGTTGTGACGGCTGCTGTTGACTCTGAGCTGGCCTGCTGGACTGACCAGTGATAGCACCTCGAGCCGAAGGCACCTGAGATACTGGTGGTGCATAATAAGTCTCCAGAGGTCTAGGAGGAGCTGGAATACCACTGGCTGTTGGGAGAGCTGAATGAACGGGGCGACTCACAAAACCCCTACCAAAGCGTGTTGCAGGTGCACGAACTCCTGAAAAGTGACCAGTCTCCCGAGACCTCTTGGCCTCTCTCTCCTCCCTGTCCCGGGCTAGCATAGTCTCAATCCTACGGGCAATACTCACAGCCTGCTGGTAAGCAATATCTATCTCTAGCTCTCTGGCCATGCTGGTCCGAATACTGGGGTGGAGTCCCTCAATAAAGCGTCGAACCCTCTCTCTGACGGTGGCAACCAAAGCTGGTGCATGACTAGCCAAATTGCTGTAACGGACCGCATACTCCGACACAATCATAGTACCCTGACATAACTGCTCAAACTCTGCACGCCAAGCATCCCTGAGGCTCTGAGGGACAAACTCAAGTAGGAACATCTCTGAGAACTGAGCCCAAGTAAGTGAAGCTGCCTCGTCCGGACTGCTCAAATCAAAAGCACGCCACCACTGATAAGCTACTCCCCTCAGCTGGAAAGCAGTGAATGAGACCCCACTCGTCTCCACGATACCTATAGTGCGGAGAATGCGATGACACCCCTCAAGAAAACCCAGAGCATCATCTGAAGCTAATCCGTTGAACTCAGGCGGGTGGTACTTCTTGTACCTCTCAAGACGAAGCTGCTCAGACTTCGATGCAGCTGCTCTGGCCTCATGCTGAACTGGAGCTGCTGAAGGCATAGGGATATACTCTGGAACCTGCCCCATATGAACCCTTTGCTCAGGAGTACGGTTTGCGGGAGTCTGTGTCCCTCCCCCGGCCTGTGATGTAGCTGGGGCTATTGAGAGTAGTCCCGCCTGAAACAGAGTGCTGAAGGCACTCTTGAACTGGGCCAAAGTCTCTTGGAGGGCTGGAGTGACAGTAGGGACCTCTGGTTCCCTTCCAACTGCGGCTGCTGGGGGATCCTCTGCCACTGCTCTAGCCGGTGCTCGGGCTGCACCGCGTGCTCGTCCTCTACCCCGAACCCTGCCTCTAGTGACTCTAGCTAGGGGCTCGGATGCCTGATCGTCAGTGCGTCTGGTGCGAGTGCGAACCATCTGTAAGCAAGAATATAATAGAGTTTAAGAATTTTGGTAACAACAACCAGCACGAGAAATGATTCCAAGAAGTAAGATTGTTCCTAACAGTTACATAGCCTCACGAAGATAGATACGTATGTCTCCGCACCGATCCACGAGACTCTAATAAACCGGCTTGTGATGTTGTGACTCCTATGAACCTAGACGCTCTGATACCAACGTGTCACGACCCAAATTTCCCTCCGCAGGGTTTCGTGACGGCACCTAGTCTCTACGACTAGGTAAGCCTAAGATGTGCGGAAATCAAAATGTAAAAACAACACAATAGAGGATAAAGCAAAAACAATACTATTAAACTGTGCCGCTCGGCATTTATAGCTTTACTCTTCCCAAAACCCGGAATATCAACAACGTCACAAGCTGTATACTATAGCTCTATACAACGAAATTGGAAAGTATTTATGTCTAAGTACTATGACTATACTAGGATAAGGAAGGGGACTCTAAAGGTTCTGCGGACCCAGCAGAAATACCTCACGGTCTCAAAAAGTTGTTGCTGCTCCTAACCTCGGTACTGCGTACTGGTACCTGGATCTGCACATGGGGAAAACATGCGCAGAAGGGCATGAGTACTCCACATTCGGTACTCATAAAGTGCCAAGCCTAACCCCGGTCAAGTAGTGACGAGGTCAGATTGAGGCTCTACTTAGGTTGCAAATAGAACAGTTATAATTTAACAGTTGCAAATAAATGGAAATGATTAACGGAAATTTAAAATAAAGCTAGAAGGAATAATGTAAGGTAGCCCTCAACTCAGCACAACATATAACTTAATAGATAATCGTGCAATGCAATACAGGGGGAATGCTCCCAGGTCTCAGCCCATAGTCCCAACGTAAATATGCAATGCAGTACAAGGGGAATGCTCCCGGATCTCGGTCCGTAGTCCCAATTTGAATATGCTATGCAGTACAGGGGGAAAGCTCCCGGATCTCGATCTGTAGTCCCAATTTAAATATGCTATGCAAGATGTATAACGGATGCAGTGTAATTCATTAGTTTATGAAAACAGTAGGCAATATGGAGTAAAATACTTCATCAACGTTCAAATAGTAGTAATGAGTGCAAAATCAGGTAAAATCGGTTGACGTGTTTAAATCTTAAGTTGCTACTCAGTTTAAAACGATCACAATAATAATAGAATGGAAAATGAGTATGACATAGAAAGAACGAAGGAAATCCAGTAAAATAACCCATGCACGCACCCGTCACCTCACGTACACGGGGTTTTTATTGTGAAAAATCAATTAATNTATTCAATTCGATTGCATATTGTAAATATCATTTCATGAAATCAAAGTAACTAATTAATTCGAAGCTAATACGCGAAATTAGGAATTTTGACCAAAACGCCCCTCGGACCCACGTCTCGAAATCGGGTAAAATTTACATTTCCCAAACCCTCATTCCCCCACGAGTCTAACCATATATAAATCTCTCAAATCGGAGGTTAAATACTCAATCAAAAACCCAAAATTTGGTCTAAGAAGTTTCTTCATTTTTTCCCAAGTTTCT